>VDFB02241804.1:0-22176 GCA_007258455.2 Sequoia sempervirens
TTTAGTCAAAAAACACTCAATAATGTGGAAGCAAACAACATGTAGATATGGGAAATAGTTGATTCGAAATGGAAAATGATACACACACCTTTACATGTGACAACTTGTTATTTGGAGCCTAAGCTATTTCAAGTTGATAAAGTGATTGTCAAGTTATGGTGGGGCTTCTTGAAGCCATTGAGAAGTTTGAACTAGATCCAATAGTTACAAGGGTAATTAAAGACCAATGTTAGAAATACAATCAACAAAAGGTATGTTTGGAATGTCAGCAGCCAACATGACATGGTATAAGTTGACATACATGGGTATAGATGGGAGATGACCTATGGAGCATGCACTCTTGAACTACAACATTTTGCTATTTGAATATGGGGTTAGGGAGCAAGTTTTTGAGCTTGTGGGAGGATGGAGCTGCTTTGACCACATTTATTCCAAAAAGAGGAACAAGTTGGTGTCCAAAAAGTTGGGAGATTTTGTCTACATTTGTAGTAATTTACAATTGTTTAAGAACAAATCAGCAAAACAATCCATATCTTCTTCACATCTACAACAAATTTCAAAAGACATAGTAGTTGCAAATGAATTTGACTTTTTTGACGATGAATTGAGTAGTGCATTTGGTAAAGATGATACTAAATAATCTCAACCAAGTGCTCTTGATGACTTGGAACTTTTTTGAAGTTTTAGAGACTTGATTCTTGATTGTCACTTTTTGACGAAAAAGACATCTTTGCAATTGTGATTTCATATGCTTCTTATGGTTTAACATTGATAATATTATCATGGTTTGTAAATGTGGCATCCTCTATAAAGCTTTCAAATCTATGTAGCAATGTAAAACTATTTTGACAACTTTATGGATTTATTCCTTATTTTTTAAAAGATCAAATTAATAATAGGTGATTTAATCGTGATTTTTTTTTTTTTGAATTATTTCCTTGCCAAACTTGATCTAAATTTTATTGATGTTGAACACAAACATGAACATGAACCTTGTGAGAAAGTTTATTCGTAATTGTCTTGAAGTACAAGCAAGTTGGAATCTTCTGTTTTTTGCTCCCTTGTTATGGGGTCTCAAGGTATTATTTTAATTTAAGATTTATAAGAGAAAGGGTGAGGGAACCTTAACCCTCAATTTAATCAACCAAAAAAATGTGAATCAGGGTTCATTTTGGAGAACCTAATCAAAGAAATGCACAGGAAGGGCTGTTTTGTTGTTTGCTTTTAAATATCCAAAACATGACCGTCAATGCACCAGAGCCAGAGCAGGGAAAAGACTGCTGAAGCATCACCCATTACTGGTATTTGGGAGGTTGTTGCCTCTAAGCGTTTTTATTAATGACTACTTGTATGGTAAAATGCATGCTAAGACTCAAATATTTTAACGTAAAACACAATTGACATAAAAGAAGGTAAGAATGAGTCAAAAAAAGTAAAAAATTCTTTTACTTGAGTGTTTAGGGAAAAGCTTGAATAAATGCTTATGGTTATACATTGGCAGCCTTGCCCCCAAGGATTCTACCTCAATATGGGGTCCTCAATGCTAAGGGCATTGATGCTCTAGGGATGAGCTGCTTGAGATCTTTTGTTTTTATGTGCCATGGCATTTTTTCTAGTCCTTTGATTGACACCTCTTTGAGGAACTAAGGTAAGGAATGGTGATGTTCAAAGAATGTGGCCTTTAATTTCAAAATAGGCATTCCCTATTACAGATGCAATTAAAAGTAGAGGCATGATAGTGATTTCTGTAGTCAAGATGTATGGATGTATGCAGTGATAAATGATGGACATACTTGAAAATTTGCCACAAGAGAGGGGGTGCGAGAGAGAAACATTTAGTGAAAAGAGCCAAGGGGCAACTAAGGTAGCAAAGGTGATGGAGAGCCACAAGGCTAGTGGTAGAGGGAAAGGAACATTTAGAGAGCTTGCTAAGCTGGTAAAACTGGTCCTATATGTAGAGATGCAAATCAAGCTAGAATCTTTAGTATAATGAAATGTCAGATGCAAGTAAAATAGTTTGAAATGATTATGCAAACGGTTTTAGCATGTGATGCAAACTAATATACATGCCTAACTAAATGTAATAAAAGGAAAAGTGTACCTATCTTCTTAGAAATTGAGCATTGGTAGGTTCTTTGTAAACTAAAGTTGTATCTATGTGGCTTGAATGGCTACAAGAGAGTTGGTTATTACTAATGGAGTGTTGAGGTTTGAAGGAAGGGTGGGAATCATAAAATTCCCCTAAGTCTAGAGCTTGATGAGTTGTTTAGGTAAGGATCCGTCTCGTGTCTTCTAAGGGAGGATTTTTGGGTGGATTAGGGGGTATTTGTGCACATTTTTCATCACTAGTGTCAAAAGTGTGATTATCTTGTTTGTGGGAGATTTGGACTATGTTTACTTCATTCCGGAGCAATACATTTTATTGTCGACGTTTGGGTTTTAGTTGGGACGTGATCTTTATGATAGGGAATGGTAAACAGGATAGACATGGCAGATGTTGAAGATCTCATGCTGGTAAAACAGTTGGAAAACTTAAGGTTGGGAAGGAAGGGAGTTGGAAGAGGATGGTTCATTGCATTCGGCGTTCTGGAATGTTCATGACAGTGAACAGATCTGTGAAGGATTAATTGCAGATTTGTAGTAGATAGAAATCATAACATTTATTTTGAAGGTCAATCGGTCCATTATCATGCATATAGTCAAGGTTAACTTGATGGTTGAGGTGCATATTGATGTACTTGGGCAAGTGGACATTGATAACATTTTTAGTAGTGGGAATTAAAAATTCTATCATCAGGTAGTTTATGGGGAGATCCCATGGGTTTGGATTGATTTCATGTTTATAATGAATGCCATCATGAATTAATCTTATATATTGGCTTCTAAAAGAAGTGATTGGTCACATGCGATGTGTTGAAGGTTATCCTAAGAGGAGATTGTGAGAGAGGGAGGGGAGTTCATGTAAGCTTTTGGGTTCTACTTTGATAGGAAGCCAAAAATAAACATGTTATTTTTGGTTGTATTTATCAAATCTGTGACAATTGAGTCTTGTTTTCTTAGGTGATTTTGTGAATATTTTAGTGTTTTCATTACCCATTTGTTGATAACATTGATTCTTGAGCCTTTGTCGATTAGGACTCGCTAAACTAAGTAATCCCTAATCATGAAAATAATGAAGAGGGGGCATCATCTACCCTATAGAGTATCTTCTCATTGGTCATGTCATTCATGGGGAATTCTATGGGGATTTTCCTATTAGGTGGTGATTGGAATGTTATTTCAATTGTATGAAGTTTTTGGTTGTTGGAGCTTGGGATGTTTAACCAGTTTGGGTGGATGTGGTACATGAAGAGAATTCTTTGATGTCTTGTAATTTTTGTGTGAGGAACATCCTATGATATGGGTAGGTACATATGAGTTCCATCAAGGGAATTTTTCAAGGCATTGTGTTGAGTTCTTCTAGGAAGTTAATGTGGTAGCTTTTATGACAATAGGAGGTTGTACATTAGGTTCTTGTGGTAGATTTTCTATCTTGTTGAGTGGTAGAAGTGAAATGGTTGTCTTGATTGTTTTATCTTTGAGTTGTTTCCTTTAAGGAGGGTTTGTGGACAAGGTCCTAAGGGATTGTTGTATCTATCTTGTGTGATGGATTCATAATCAAAGTAGTGGAAACCTAACATTAAATCATAAGTGATTCTTTTAAGATTGTGACAATTGTTATGAGTGCTTGAAACTAGCATTTCATGATCAAAACTTTTCAGCATTATACCATTAGGGTTGTGGTATGGTAGAATCAATGGTGGAAGTGTGAAGCTTCAGCAAGCATTGCTTGAGTTCATAAAGACTCGAGAGAGTGGGTTTGGTTTTTATCATTTGGAAAATAGAGTTTCTCTTTGCATTGCTGTGTGTTAATGGCATTGGTAGTCTTGAAAGTGTCTTTGCTAGCTTTTTATGGCTTTACAAATTGTTTCATGAAATAGATGTCTTTTGGCTTGTTCAAATGCATCCCCGAGGTTTTGGAGAAAAGGATATAACATTATGTTGCAGTTTTGGTTCTATGGCTTTGAAAAGAAGTTTTAAAAGGCTTTCCTCACTCATGTTATGGTCAGTCTTGTATGCAAAGGATTTCCAACATATGATAATGTTAGGTGTAGATTTGGGAGGTAATTATCTGTGTTGATGAAGTTGCCTAGATTGTTTTCAGGTAAGTTGTGATATTAGAATTCCTTGACTAGAGCATTAATTAGATCTTCTAGGTCAATTGAATAGGTTTTAAGTTGATTGTAGCATTCTAAAGCATCTCTAATTAGGGCTTTTTTCTAAAAGCTTGGCGGTGGCATACGTGTTTGTCTTGAGCCAATCATTTTATGGATTGCTAGAGGCTTTGAGATGTAGAGTGTGGTTGGTGGACCCATTTTATTGGATGGTTGGAGTGATTGCACTAATGGCCTTGGCTGAAATGTAGAGGTTGTAGAGAATTAGGCATTAATTTGTAAGGTTTGGAGTGCAGAAGCAAATATCATGAAAATCTTGCAATATCTTGGAAGATATTGGATCTTGGACTTCATATCGATACTCATGAAAAAACTGCATTTTCAAAATAATCATTGGCAACTATTTTTTTGACCCATTTTTTAATATTATCAGATTTTTTCTCTTTAAAGGCTGTAAGCTGCAATTTTTTTGCTCATTTCAACTTTATTCTGCTCTGGTTTTTTCTGCAACTAAACAGACTGGTTTTTAAGGTTTCTCAAGTGCCGAACAATTTTTGTATCTTAAGGATGGTTCAGGTATTTGATGAAGAGCAGCTGAATTAAATTAGGCGTGAGCAGAATGTTGAAGCTTCAACATCAGGAATTGTATTGTATTCCTTTATGAGATTGTTTCACTCTCTTTGTAAACTTCAAATCTTGTGTTGTGGTTATATAAAGGGCACCTCTGTTTTTTCATTGCTTTATTAGAATTCATGATTGAGAGTAGGCATATACTATGTTTGGGAGGACATATGGTCATAGATCCTTTGACTTGCTTAAACTTTTTACTGCAAATTCTGATGTACTGGAAGTAAGAATGTGTGAGTTATGATAGTACCCCTGAAATCTCTTGGGAAAGTTGTTAAAATGTTGGTAATATGATGTGTGATTGACTGGGGTATGATTAGCAAAATTGTTTGAAGGGGTTTCCAGTCAGGGACTGATCAGGAATAATTAGCAATCATCAAACTCAGCTGCCCTGTTTGTCTTGCCAAAGCAGTGTTTGAAGTTTGAACTATAACCTGTTATATTTCTTCATCATACCTTGCTCACATTTTGAAGAAATAGAAGAGGTTTGTCTACAATACTTGAAGCTGCCAACAAGATATACCGCTGGAGTTAATGGCAACAATGATAAGCAAACATTCCTTGCAACTTCTAGAACATTCAAGTCAAAGGCAGTATTCAAATTTCAAACCATGGCCCAGGGCTATTACACCAATCTTGCTGTTGAATGCATGAAGAAAGGCTGTCTCATGGGAATAGAGAAAATTTCCCTTTGAAGTGCTGGTGAATTTTGATGTAACCCTTGTGAATGGGCAATATATCTTATTCTGCCTTGAAAGAGGACAGCAACTCAAATTACAAAAGAAATGTTCCTTTAGGATTATGGTTAATCATAAAAGTTACAGTGGTGTTGACTTAGACTATATGTATATAATAAGTCATATAAAAAAATTATGAAAATGTCTGACTGGTTAGAGGATCCTCCTTGCCTCCCTGCATAGTTTCCACTCTACGAGTTCTGCTGGAATATGATGGATTTTAATGAAGTGCATTAACACGACTTTGCTGACTATGCTCTGAAACCAAATGGGTTTATACTGTTCAGCATGGTTGTCTAACTAGAGCTACTAATTTTCTGATTTGCAGTCGACATCCTGAAGTCAAGTGGGCACAGAGGTTTGATAAGATATATATTACTGTTGAACTACCTGATGCAAACAATCCAAAAGTGAAGCTTGAACCTGAGGGGAAGTTCTCTTTCTCTGCGAGAGTTGGGAAAGATCAAGCATTGTACGAGGTTGATCTTGACTTGTTAGACAGGGTGAATGTGAAGGTAGGTGAAATATATGATGAATCTTGTTTGTCCCAGTTCTTTTTCTTTAATCTGCGAGGTATAAAGGTTCTTAACTTGTGTGTTTAGCATATTTGAAATTTACAGGAGGGTTCAATTATTTACTGTTGGTTGTGGTGCAGGAAAGTAGAATCAATGTTGGCTTGAGGAACATAGTCTGTATTATCGAAAAGGAGGAAAAGAAATGGTGGAAGCAGTTGGTTAAGACTGAAGGAAAGCGATTACCATTCTTAAAAGTTGATTGGAACAAATGGGTTGATGAGGATGAAGAAAATGGAGGTGAACATTAGAATCACATGGGAGATGATTCTGGTTATTTATTTATTTATTTTTTAATTAGGAATCCATAGTCTATATGTTCTGTATACTAAGTTTGTGCCTCGGATCTGTGGCTATATTGCTGTGGCTATATTGCTTTCAGAAGGCAAGGACATGGATCTTAATCAGATGGATTTCTCGGTATGTTGAATTCTGCCCTTGTAAATGGTATGTTGTGTGGAAGTTTAAAACCCATTGTCTCTTACAGTTATTTTCTGTACATATGCAGAAACTAGGAATGGGGGATGATGATCTTGATTATGATGAGCCTGAAGATGAGGAGGAGACCAGTAATGAAGATCAGTCTGCTGATGAAAAAGCAGGTGTGTCATTTAGGTCAAATGTGGAGGTGGTTAGTTTTTATTAGGCATCATGAATCTGATTGCATTTTTTTTTTTTGTTTTCTGTTATCCTAAACCAGGTCAAGAACCTCATGTCTCAGAAAGATTGGAGCGAGAAGAGGCTGGCAGAGACCTGATCTCAGGACGTTAGAAAACGGGGAAAGATAAGCCAATTAGTGTGACGGTGCAAAAGCTCCATACCTTGACATTTTTATTTTTCCCTCTATCATATAACATGTTTTCTGCATTTTTTCATCTAGGGGGCGAAGTTTGAAAATTTATTTAAAATGCAGGCCAAGACAGGAGTATTAAAGGAGCCTGGCCTGCAATTCTCCCGCTGGGACACTAGATATAATGTCTAATAGATACTACCTGGCAAATATCTTGTGTTAGGATTTTTGGGCACATTTGCATCTTTGTTAATCAATTAGTGGATTAACCAGCTATAAGCACAGCAGGATGCTATGTTCTTCTTAGATTCTAATCTATACCCAATAAAGGAAGTGTTTCTGGCCTCACTGTATGCTTGAGGTGGGATCGTTCGTAAGTAAGCACATAATTATAGGACTTTGGCGTGGATCTTGCTTATCTAGTTTTACCTTTGTCAATGTGTTTGTAGGGTAGGAATGTGGCGAGTTACAATATACTTTAAACAGATTTTGCTTATCTGATTTTGCATTTGTCGATGTGGATGTGTGGTAGGAATGCACAAAGTCATATACTTAATGACTAGTAATAACGAGTAACAATGTCTTAGCTGATTTGTGAGGGATAATGAGGTGCCCTTGTTGATGTTATCAATGTTTATGTACATGGATGTACTAGGCAAAGACCTCATTTGTGTTATTTCCTGTGGCGAGGATTTATTAGGTTTGCATTTTACAAGGATAAAGGATGAGTTTTGAGTATATGGGAAGAAGGAAAAATAAATATTCTTGTAAGGATCATGCTACGTGTGGGTTTTGGCAATGTTGTGAAGACAACAGATGAACTAATTTTCTCGCTTTCATAGGAGGAAGCTTCTGAAAGCGGAGGAATTTTATGAATAAATTTTATATTAGAAATATGTTGCTTGAATTTCTGAGTTTGTGTTTGTAGACAGGCCTGGCCTGTTACGCATATTGCTTAGGTCATCACGGCAGGATAGTCTACTGTAGTCTCTCTTGAATTGTCTTAAGTGGAATGGGTTTGACTCAGTTTTAGGATGCATCTGAAATAGAATGGACTTGATTCAGAGCATCGTGGGGAGAATGGCAATGATCCTGTTATTATCCTATCCATGCCTATCAAATTTTATTAGTGTGGTTATTGAATCCATAGTGTTTGACAAGGGATTTTCCAAACGATCTGGGGCACTTTCATTTGTTTCCTGCACAAGAACAGCAGGTGTTTGGATTTTTCCCTTGTTCAATTTGGAATTCAGTCTTGCCATGCTGTTTGGCGAGACATGTCTCGTTGTGGTCAAGAGTTCCCTTGGGATTGGTAAGAAATTGAATGCTGATGCTTTGATGTAGATTACGTTGATTTGATTTAATAATGGCTTGATACGGTACGTTTTACTTCAGGAAATTAGGTGGAGAGCTTCATGGAAAGGTGAGGGCGAAATGGCATATACATAGAGAATTTTCTGTGGAAGGCAGGGCCGTGACCTGTTATTTATGTACCCATCGAACCAAGCCAAGGTACTGTCCATCATGGAGGATGGTGGGAACTCTCCATGAAATGCCACCATTTTAAAAAATCCTAGGAGGTAAGGTTTGTTGTACCAGTCGTGACCAAAATACACTTGGGATTCCTAATAGTAAAGCAGCAACCTAAGAACAGGTCATCTCAAATAGTTTGAACAAATTACTAAGAAAATGTTTGACCTCATAAGGAACCACTTCAATATAATCATAATAAACCTCGTATAAATCATTGGTCTTATGCTCTGTAAAATTCAGGAGTCTTCTCTTATCTTGCTATCTCACTTACCTTTAACACTCGAAGAAAGAGTTTTACTAATAGGTCTAAATGTGGGACGATGACTATGGTCTCCATTGTCAATCTCAAAAAGCCAAGTCTCTTTATTTAATTTAATTTTTTTTATCATGAGTTAAGTATCAACACTTGAACTTTCATTAAAAATATTAGTGAAAGTTTATTTCTCATCTGAAGTGGGATGAATTTTGAAATTCTAGTTTTCTTCTTTAGGGTCAAGAACATCAGGTTTGGAGGCATTTGTTCCTTAAATTTATTATCTTCTTCCTACTTGTAATTGCAACAAACTCTTCTTCAATGTGAGAGAATTCCATTCATTAATCCATTTTCCTCGAGCTGGAGGAAACGATTATATAAATGTCAAATATTAAAAGGAAAGAATGAACTTAACTCTCAATTATATTGACAGAACATTTATTTCTTTTTGATCTCCACATAGCATTTTTCTTTTCAATAACTTAGTTCAAGAAGCAAATGTCTATAGACAACAAAAAAAAATCTTTAGGTAATTAACACCAAACTTAACACTAATAATATTGTACATTATTTGTAGTTACCAACGTTATAGAAACATGAAAGTAGTGTGAAGAAGCATAAATAAACACATATATTGAGAACATCAATGTTATTGTGGAGAAAATTTCTAGTAAGAGCGAGCAAGATGCTCATCAAGCCATTGTAATTTAGTTTGTAGTAAGTATATAACAAGTTTATATAAGAAATCAACATTTTTACTAGGTTGTTTCTTCTTCCTATAACACCTTGCTTCGTAGCATTGTACCTAGCAAGTTGAGCTTATAAAGAGGATTGCAAAAGTAAAAAAAACTTTGTACATTTTGTACAAATGTTTATTATGGACTTTTGATGATTGTAGTGCTCAAACATGCTTACCAAACAATGCTTGGAAGTTGAAATTATTTGACAATATTTCGTGTTCCATGACTTATCTAATTTGTGATGAGTTTGCCACTTATGTCAAGGAGAGTGTGATTTTGCTAGAGGGCATTTGTGCTTTTTCAATGATTGTGGCTTGCAACAACCAATCATGCTTTTGTTGTAATTTTTGGTGCTTTCATTCTTTTGGATCATCCTAAGGCCACATCTGACATATACAAGATCCTTAACCTTTGAAACCAAAGAAAACTAATGTTGTACAATCCACCACTTGATTGAGAACTTGACCTACTCTCACGGATCATACTTGCACAAGAATGGAGGCCGAAGTGACTTCACTTACAAAGTTTGCAGGGTATTGTTTTCATCTTATAAGCTAAATCCACATTTTTTTAATAAATTAGCTAGATGTTAAACATTTGATTGTCTTGGCATTTCCTTTGGAAGGAACCTATATCTCATTCCATCCTATATTCACTTCACCGAATCTTCAATAATCTTTGAGAATGTTCTTCTAAGCTAGTTTATCATAAATACAATTAAGATAACTATAAGCTAAACAATTAATAATTATCAAGTTATGTTTTCTTTAATGTTTTAGATATTGCTAGACTTAGTCACAAAATAAGTCTTTTAAAGTAATTTTTTTTACTCTAAAGAAAGAGATGATATTAAATTTTATCTTAGCATTAAAATAATTCAATACACTTGCCTTCCAAAGTTCATTCAAGTAAGAAGTACTAATAAGATAGTCTAGTTAATAATAATTGACAAAAACTCTTGGAATTCATCTCATGATGATGAATGTGGTTGGCCCCATTATAATTAATGTATGAAGTTATACTCACATTTCTTTATCAAGGGGTGTATCCTCTTTATTTGTCATGAGATTGTAGTTTATTATTCATTGATTTAAATTCATCTAATTGTAGAAGAGAAGTCCTCAAAATTATTTATTCTTTTTTAGGATATGAGAAGTAAGGCATTCATTAAATATTATTTTGTCTTGTAATATAATTTTACCAAGGATTTAAAGGTTTGAAACCTCTTCCCCATTTGAGATAAAATATGGACATGAAACAAGTGCTTTATTTCTTCTTGATATTTCTAGTTTTCTTTAAAAATGAAGTAACAGTATTCATCTCTTTCTTAAGACGAGATCTCTCAATAAGAATAACAGTTTCCAAATAGAATTCATATTCAAAGCTTTAGAGTCTAATTTGGAGTTAAAAAGTGATTTATTGTATGTTTAACTCCTTTAGTGTAGTACCTCCCACCTCTCTTGGCATGATGCAAAAACTACATTTCACAATATGCATTTATTTTCACCCATAAATTGAATTGTAGATAGTTTCACAAACTTGTTCATTTGCTAAGAAAGGGAGGTAATGCACATACAAGTATTGAAATAAATATGTTGAGGAGAACTTTTGACACATTTAGAACCCATAAATAAGGGACAACTAGTATCCTTGTCATTTTACATTTGTCAAATTTCCTCATAATCCATGTTAATTTGTTAATTTGTTTTTAGTAAAGGTTGTGTGATTGATTTTAGAAGTGTATCAAATGTATATTAAACAAATCAAAACACACCGATAGAACATTAAATCAAAACAGAATAATTAAAATAACAGAGATGCAAACTCAGTATTTTGTAGTTGATGTTGTCCTATCGTCCTCTATCTCTAGTGTTTTTGTCGATTCCAGCTTGCTCTCAAATTTGCATGCTAGGCTCAACAAACAGTCTTCCTAGAGAACGAGATTGAATACGAATGCATGGAAATGCTATGCTAAGATTAACGTGCTATGATTATAAAAATGCAAGGTACGATACTATGAAAGTTAAAGATGATAATGACAATGCTAAAGATGCTAGAATGCAAATAATCTCTAATTTGTATGCGTTATAAGTTGTAGGTGTAACCAATGCTTGGATTTGCAGAGATATTTATAGAGTTTTCGAAGGATTCTGATTGGCTAAGGTGATCAATGGCTGTGAAAATTCTTGACAGATCTAACGATTGAAGATGGATAAGTCTGGAGAGAAAAATAGAAGAAAACAGAAAGCAAACTTTGTTTCCTTTTTCAAAAAAGAGATAAGATGAAATGATAAAGATGATTTGTAAAAATCATCTTTTTGTGAGATTTGGAAAGATTTTGAAGAAGATAAATAATGAATTATTAAATTCAATTATTTATTTATGGGTGATATGGAAGATTTTTCTTAAAATAGAATATTTACCCAAGATTTGAAGAATAATGGAGGATTTCATAATTAAATAAAATCTTTAATTATGATTTAAAAAGATATGAAAGATATTTAATTAAATAATGATATTTAATTAAATTGCTTATGTGGATGAAATTAATTAAATAAAATATTTAATTAATTAGAAGAAAGATTTTAATAGGAGAAAGTAAATTTTTAAATTTAATTAAATCAAAAGACTTAATTAAATTCCAAAGGTGATAATTAATTAAAATAAATAAAAAATATTTATTTAACTTTCTTTTTTTTATTCAAGGGGTAAATGCTTTTGACTGGAGCTATGAACCGGATACAACTATTCAACAATACCACCCCAACAGGGTTTGAACTTTGGTGGCAAGAACAACAATGCCACCTATAAACCATCATACCATGCCAATACCGACAAAAAAAATATTTATTTAATTAATCAAGTAGACATGAAATAATTAAATAAAGTGAATTTCTTTAATCACGGTGGAAGAATAAAGTGAATAAATTAATTAAATTTAATCATATGTAGAGGACTTTAAAGGAATTAATTAAATAGTAAAATATTTAATTAAATGCTAGGATTAGACATGACCAATTTTATGCATATACATTTTGCCCCTCTTTGAAGTGATGTGTGAAACTCATTGTTTCAAAGAAAATATTCTTGCTTTTGAAATTTTGTTGTGTTTGATTTTGCCCTTGATAAAAAAAACGTGTCCGATATGCCCCTGATTAAAAAAATGTGCCTGATATTGATGATGCCCCGTCGGGAGATAAATCACTGATGATGAGAAAAATGTTGAGCCGATGATGACATTCGGATGATGAGAGGGATACAGTGATTTAGCTCCCGATAATTGATGAAAAGATGCCCTAGTTGAAAAAAAAAAATGCCACAAAAAACCCACTTTGTTTGACCCTTAAAAGGTAAAAGGGTAAAAAGGCAAGTCATTTTCACTTTTTGACTTTTAGAAACTTTTTGCTTTGATGGTGACTTGGCGAGATGGAGATCCCGTATCATAGGCATAGATTCGAGCAGTCCCACTGATATCAGAGACTAGCCGCATATGGCCCACCGGTAAGTCAATTCGACCCTTTGTGCTTTGAAATTTTTCGTTTTCAGTCAATTTTTGAATGATTTTAGTGCGGATTTAGGTTTGCACTGGCCGTTTTAGCGCTTTTAGGAAATATAATAGCGCATTCAAGCTTTATTTTAGCGCATATAGGTCATAAAATAGCGCGTTTAGGTTTTACGTAGTTTAGCGCATTTGATAGTCAAACTAGCGCATATAGGATGCCAATAGAAATTTTGATACATTTGCGCATGTAGGACACAAAATGGTGCATTTAGGGTTTTAGCGTATCCAGGGTATGAAATGGTGCATTTGATTAGAGTTTTAGCGCATTTGGGGAAGTAGCGCTTAGAGGAGCTGATTTAGCGCTTTCAAGGCACAAAATGGCACATCTGGGGTTTTAGCGCATATGGGGAAAATTGTAGCGCATTTAAGGTTTTAGTGCATATAGGCCACAGTTAGCGCATATAGGAAATTTAAACAGAATGCCCATGTTGATGAAAAATGATGATGTATATTGCTTCTTTGGTCAATAGATAGATGAATTGTCGTGTCATCATGTTGATTTGGATAGAAATGATATAAAATCTGATAAATGATGAATTGATAACTTTGTTTCCCAAAATAGAAAACAAAGAGTAGGTAACTGATAACTTCGTTTCCCTTGAACGAAAAACAAAGAGTAGATAATTGATATGACTTCTGATAAATTTTCTTTCTGCGATAAAAAACAAATAGTAAATAATGTGATTGAAAATCTATTTGCATTCATGACTAAAGTACAAGTAGGATGATGAATTTATTGTGGATAAATTTGCTTTCTTGAAAAAGAAAAACAAATAGTAATTGATGATAGAGTAGATTGATTTGATATTCAGATAGGTAGATTGTGTATTGATTTCCTGATATGAGTCACTTAGATAGAGCATTTGATATGGTTCACTGATATAGGTAATTGATTGATATGGATCACTTGATATGAGTCTGATAGATAGATATGAATCTGATTGAATGGGTCTGATAGATAGATATGAGTCTGATTGATATGGGTCTAATAGATTGCCTTTGTGATGACCAAAAATAGGAGGTTTTCAAAAACCTCTAGATTAGAGAGCGTCATCCTGTGGGGTGGGATAGGATCCGGGATCTCACACCTGCAGATGTGCAGTCGATAGTTTGATGTGAGTTGGGTTCATTGTTTTCGATGCCTCCTATTTGGGCCAACATGGGCCTGTTGATCGTGTTAGCAGAGAGATGGCATTTAGAGAATAATACCTTTCATTTGTCGACTGGTGAGCTGACGGTGACCCCAGAGGATGTATATAGGATTTTGGGGATCCCGGTGGTAGGTTCCCTTGTGTTCTATGATCACAAGGAGTTGGGTGGGACAGATGCCCTTAGGAGAGTGTTTGGAGATGCACATATAGCAGGGTACTGGGTGCCGTGGGAAGATTTTAGAGGATATCTGGCCTTACTTGTAGTGTTGGGTGCTTTCATTGGAGGCTTCCTTTGTCCAGATCACCAGTCAAAGGGGCTATTAGTTGGATGGGGGAGGATCATTGAGCAAATGATAGTTCAACCGAGGAGATATGCCTGGGGGAGCTGCATGCTAGCTCATTTATATCATGACTTGCACCAGGTAGTATACAGAGGGTCGTCGAGCTTGTCTTGTGGTGTTACCCTGCTCCAGATTTGGGCATGGGAGCATATTGCTGTTACTAGATCGCTATGTCCAAGGGTTAGGCCGCTAGGCAGGCCATACGTGTATGCCTATTCGATTTCACTTGTCCAGCCCAAGCTGGGCAAGGTGGAGTATTGGCGACGGATCCTGGACGACATGGATGCTGTGATATGGAGGCCCTATACAGATTGTGATGTATGGGACACAAATCCCTTGGAGATGTCATTTGTAGTTATACCTCGGTTCTTGATAGGTCGCACACCATTCATTATAGAGAGATTTTTGGCCTTGCGAGTACAAAGACAATTTGGTTTTACTCAGGGTATGCTTCAAGGTGTTGCCCACTATGGACGGTGCAAGGATGAGCCTGGATGGGGTTCTTGCATTTCTTACCGGGTGGCATATACTGAGTATACTACACTACATCTTGAGGTATGGGATGCCAAACTTGATATTGTTGATGCTGGCATGTCGGAGGAGTACTCGGTTTACTATCACACACACCCATTTCCGCGGTTCACATGTCCAGATTAGCCGACACCCATTTTGGTGGTATCGCAACCAATGGTTGGGAGACAGGAGGATGTAGCAGGTGGTGAGCAGGCAGTTGGTGGAGGAGAGGAGGATAGTGGGGATGAGGGGAGTTCAGATGATGACGATGGGGATGACGGTGGAGATGGTAGAGGTGGGGAGTAGAGGCCAGTGAGACCGAGGCTAGAATTTTTGGGCAGTGTCCAGATTATGTGGAGGCCTAGGACTGGTATTGGACAGAGGATAGTGATCAGGGTTGCTTCCACGTCACAGTAGGCGCAGATAGATACTCTGCAGGCCCAAGTGCAGACGCTTCAGGATCAGCAGGTGCAGTGGCAGAGCCAGTTGGCTCAGGCTCAGAGTGTTGCAGTGCAGTTATAGGCACAACTTGCGCAGGCACAGGCACATGCTTAGGTACATGCATAGGTACAGGTACATGTACCTCCTCCTACCCCAGACCCACAGGTGGCCTAGTTGATAGCAAAGAGGGATTCCTTTAGACAGCGGGCAGTGGAGGCAGAGGGTGTGGCATAGAGACTCATGGGCACCATTGAGAGTGCATCCTTGCGAGAGGCCATTGCAGAGGGATTCGAGATGGTGAGGGAGGCTGAGTATTATCGGGTTAGGTATGAGGAGTTGTGTCCTCCAGACCACAAAGAGCCTTACCCACGATCCCACAATAGGACTAGGAGTAGATCACAGACAGCGACACAAAGCAGAGGGGTCACAGGGCCTCGACGAGATCCCAATGTAGGGACAAGTGGCAGACCATCATCTTCGAGACCAGCTCCATTAGGGGGATGCACCAGCCAGCCTTGAGTTATCGATTCAGGATTTATTGATGTATCTGAGCATGTATTTTGGTTTTGATCATATCTCATGTATCTCTCTATATTGTTTAGTTTCACTGGACATTTGGACATTTGTGTTTAGTTTTGATGAGCGATGATATACAACGGCGATGAGTTTTGATGATGTGTTTCTTTGATGTTATGATGATATGGATATGTATGGATTTTGATATGCATGTTAATGATTTGATGACTAACATGATATGCAGGATGATTTATGATATGGTTATGTATGTATGAAATTTTTGTTTTTGTATTTTTCAAATGCAATAAATAATGATGATGTGATGGAGAATGAATGTTGAGTCTATGAAATGTATCATGAATTTGTAGTATGTATATGATTTAGGAAAAGAAATGATATGTGGAATGAGTCAAATATTTATGGAAAAATGTCATGATAGATAAATGAGTGCAATAATGGGATGAAATGTATGATGTAATGACATGGTGATAAAAAATAATAATAATAATGATAATGAGATGAAATGATAATGATGATAAAAGGATAATGAAATGTTATGAAATAAATAATGTTGTAAAATATTAATAAAATAAATGGAATAATGATAGAATTGGTAATGATAAAATAAATAAATAAATAAATAGATAAATAAATAAATAAAGATGAAATAAAATAAATAAAGATATATAAAATAAATGAAATGAAATGAGATAAATAAAAATAAATAAGATAAATAGAAATAAAAAAGAAATGAATAAATATAAAATAAGATAAAATGCAACGTGTAGAATGAAAATGACATGTATATGAAAATGATAAGTAAGATGTGAATGATATGAAGACGATAGATAATATGAAAATGGAAATGATATGAAATACTTAAGGGATAAATGAATAATGTGAAATGATAAAGGATCCAAATGAATGATATGAAGATGATATAAAATGAGAATGCTTGATGGCATGCAACGAAATTATATGATATGATAAATGAAATGATAATGCATAATGATGGATAACTAAATGATAAAGTATCTCAATGATATGAAAATGAATGATAAATGATAAACTATATGAAATGATAATGGTAATGAAACGATAATGAAACAAATGTCCAAATGTCCTCCACAACTAGTCTAAAGGGACATGACAACTATTGATGTTTTTGTTTAGCCTTTGAAAACTCTGATGCAAATCCAGTATGCAGATATGTACTATCTCTAAATGAAATGCAACTAAATGAAACCAACCATTTGTTGAGCTTTATGTTAGCTTTCTTGAATCATCATAGACCGTTTTAAAATGTTGGAAGTATGTACAAGCATCAGAGGGGAAATTAACACCAATGATGACCTGAGTACAACTTTCATGATTTTTGATATAGTAAGTGAACACAAGCATCAAGGTATAATTGAATTGAGATGACCTGAACATTTCTTGCATAAACAAACAAAGACTAACCACTTTCTGATGCAAATGTGGAATTGCCATCAATGATACATTTGGAAAATCATGTCTCGCGACATATTTGCAACAGATTGATAGTTAACCTCAAGACAACAGACAAAGAAAAATCATCCTCTTTCCTTGCTACTCTAGTTTAATACATCATCGAGTGTGCTCTAGAGAGATGATATCGAAAAATCAAACAACCATTGTTCAAAATATAATACTGCTATTCCAAACATTATTCATATTTTAGATCATCCAGTTATGAGTCATGATATGGTACTTAGCTGAAAATTGTTGTGATATGGATCAATGATTGGACAACTGTTCATGTGATTTGATTGTTTGTTTGCATGATTGGATTTTATGTCATTGTCTAGCTGTTTCGGTAAAAACTGAAAGTTGGTTGCCCCTAGTATGTTTTCCCCCAGTATTGACACAACTTGTTAAAATGGATATGTGCAAATGATGACCGCATGATGTTGTCATGGCTCTAAGATAATGGAAAGATGCATGAAATGAAGGCTGAGAAACTAAGTGCAGAACATGAACTAATAGATGGAGAGCTACAAATAGTGTCTATTTACCAGATTTTCATTATTTATTTTTATTGTATTTTTTTGATTTCTTTTTGTTTTTTTTTTTGGACATTTTCTGATTTTTATAGATTTTTTTAGGACTTTTTCTGCTGTTTTGTGTTTCTGCAGGACTATTTATGCTGTTTTTGTGATTTTTTTGGGACTATTTCTGCTGTTTTTGTGGTTTTTTTAGGAATTTTTTCGGATGATGATGTCTGCTTTAGACATAATACTTTTTTTAGGTGCATGTTGTTGATAGGTTCGTCAAACAGGTCCCCTTCTAGCGTTGATAGCTTGTATGCTCCTGAATCGTATACAACGATGATCACGTAAGGATCCAACCAATTTGGTTCAAACTTACCTTTCTTCTCTCTGTCTTGATGATTGTGTGGGTTCTCCTTCAGAATAAGATCACCAACCTGAAAGGTACATGGCTTGACTCTGTGATTATAGCTGTGAGACATCATCTATTGATATGCTTTCAAATGATCAACTACTCATTGTCTCTTCTCATCAAGGAGTTCCAATTCTTGCAGTTGAGAAACTCTGTATTCATCATTTGTTGTGAGACCCTTTAAGGATACCCTTAGTGATGAAATCTCAACCTCGAGTGGAAAAATGGCTTATGCTCCATAAACAAGAGCAAATGGTGTTGCTCCTGGTGGCGTTCGGATGCTAGTTCTGTAGGCCCATAATGCGGGATTAAGTTGAACGTGCCAATATTTCCTTGCATCATTCACAGTTTTTTTTAAGATTTTTAGTATTGTTTTGTTCGAGGCCTCTGCTTGGCCATTCCCTTGTGGATAATAAGGTGTTGAATATCTATGCTGGATATGGAATCGCTCACAAAGTTCATCCACATCCTGATTCTTAAATGGTCGTCCATTATCTGTGATGATGGAGTTGGGAATGCCATATCGACAAATGAGATAGTTGAGTATGAACGATGAGATTTGTTTGCCGGTGACCTTAGTGAAAGGTACTGCCTCAATCCATTTGGTAAAATAATCTATCGCTGTGATGATGAATTTGTGTCCATTCGATGATGAAGGATGAATCTTGCCAACTAGATCTAACCCCCATTGAGAGAATGGCCAAGTTAGCGTGAACGGTTGAAGTTCTTGTGCATGAGCATGAATGAGATTCCCATGAATTTGAAATTTAGAGCACTTTTTCACGAAAGTGAATGATTCCCTCTCCATAGTCGACCAGTAATAACCCATTCTAATCAATTTCTTGGATAAGGTCAGTCCACTCGAATGAGTACCACAAATGCCACCATGAACTTCTTGTAAAGCCTTGTCAGATTCATCACGTTCAAGGAATAGAAGTAAAGTACCATCAAGACTGTGGTGATAGAGAGTGTCAGCGATAAGAGTATAGCGAGAGGATTGGCGGATAAAGTTGCACTTTTGGTTATGGGATAAGTCAAGTGGTAATATGTCATCTTTTAGGTAGGCATAAATCTTGCCATACCAAGGTGAATCAAATCCTACTAAGTGGCAAATGATTTGGCTTTCAGGTGTGTCATAGGCAGGTGCAAATGATTGTTCCACCAGAAATTCATAGCGAGCCTAATTTTCTAGGAGTTGTAGCAATGATGCGATCATGGCCATGGCGTCAGCTGCTTTGTTATCAAGTCTTGGAATTTGTATGAACTTGATATCCATGAAGTACTTCTTGAAATCATCAACCATTTTCTTATATGGCAACAATTTGTCATCTTTGGTCTGATAATCATCATTGATCTGATTAATGACTAACTGTGAGTCACCATAAACTTGTAGTTCTGTGATCCTCCATTCCAATGCTGTCTTGAGTCCAATGATTAAAGCTTCATATTTGGCTATGTTATTAGTGCATGGAAACAATAGCCGATATGACCGAGGAATGGTATTTCCTTGAGGGGTGACAAAGAGTATGCCTGCCCCCGATCCGTGTTGAGTGAAAGATCCATCAAAGTATAAAGACCAAGGTTGCTTTGATTCTTCAGTGAAGACATCAGCATCTGGAAAGTCAATGTGCATGGGATGCTCTGCTTGTAGTGGTGCTTCAACTAGTTGATCAGCGATAACTTGTCCTTTGATTTCTTTACGATCAACATAATGAATGTCAAACTCGCTTAGGATCATAACCCAATTTGCTAACCGTCTTGTCAATGTAGCTTTGTTTAACACATACTTGAGTGGATCAATCTTTGCAACAAGATTGATTGCATGAGTTAACATGTAGTGTCAAAATTTCTGTGAGGCAAAGACTACTGCCAAACAAGCCTTCTCAATGAAAGTGTAGTTCAGTTCATGACCTGTTAGCGTTTGACTGATGTAATAAATGGCAGGTTCCTTTTCTGTAGCATCTTCTTGTGCTAATAATGCTCCCAAAGATGTCTTTGTTGTAGAAATATATAATATTAGAGGTTTGTTTAGATTTGGTGGTACTAGGACTAGTGGGTTCATTAGGTACTGCTTGATCTGTTGAAAGGCCAATTCACACTTATTATCCCATTTGAAAGGAACATTCTTATGCTATAGATACGTGAAAGGTAGGCTTTTATTGGCCAGTTGTGCAATGAACCTTCGTATAGATTGAAGTCATCCTTGTAATGACCTCAACTGACTGATATTCCTTGGTGGAGGTATTTCCATGATTTCTTGCACCTTGGCAGGATCTACTTCAATTCCTTTTGCTGATACTATGTATACCAAGAGCTTCCCAGATGTGACCCTGAAAACACATTTCTTGGGGTTGAGGCGAACTTTGAACTTTTCCAACTTTGCAAAGATTTTAGATAACACTTCGAGATGTCCATCGCTTGTGTATGATTTGGCCAATATGTCATCTACATAATCTTCCATGAATGTGTGCATCATGTCATGAAAAATTGTAGTCATAGCTCTTTGGTAAGTAGCCCCAACATTCTTTAGACCGAAAGGCATGACATTCCAACAGTAAGTTCCCCATGGACATGTGAACGCTATTTTATCCTGGTCTTCAGGTGCAATCTTGATTTGGTTATAACCAGAAAAACCATCCATTAGTGAATACATGGCATGGCCAGCTATCAGATCAACTATAGTATCGATGCTTGGAAGCGGGAAGTCATCCTTAGGACATGCCTTATTAAGATCTCTGAAATTTGTGCACACTCTGACACTTTTGTTGGGCTTGGACACCATAATGATTTTGGAGATCCATTATGCATAGTCGATCGATCTTATCAATCCCACATCAAGGAGTTTTCAAAGTTCTTCTTTAACTAGTAGTGCAACATGAGGATGCATCTTTCTAAGTTTTTGTTTCATTGGTTTGACTCCTGGTTTGATGGAAAAGTGATGCATTATAAGATCAGGATCAAGATTTGGCATGTCTACATAAGACCAAGCAAAATTGACTTGATTCGCTCTGAAAAATTCCATGAATTCAAGTACTTCTTTATCAGTCATTGATGCAGCTAATTGTAGGATCCGTGGTTTTTCTGTAGTTTCAAGATTAACTGCTTTTGTAGGCTCAATCAAGATGGGTGATTGCTCATGATAATGCTCCGGGAGAGTGTCAAGTATCCCATCATCAGGTGCCTTAAAAAGTTTTTCACCATCCGATATGCTCTTTATTTTATGTTTTGTTTGATCTAACACTGCTAGATTTTGGTTTTCACCATTAGATTTTTCTTTTTGATTTTTATTTTTGTAGCTAGGAGACTTGACACTCTCTTGATCAAAGACTCTGTGCCAAAAATCGCTAGTGGAAAAATCATTTGTATCATCTGTGGAAAGGAAGTTCATGATAGATTCGTCACTTGGGAACATAGGTAGATCGATGGGTCTGGATGAATCCCAGTCAATGAGATTGAGATGGATTAGTGGTAGTAGGTCATTGGGTTGCATGAGATCAGCTATGGTTAAGGTCATAACAGAGTTGTCTGTAGGATTCGAGGTATGAGGCAATTCAATGATGGTACTGTTATCACGATAATCTTGTTTGATTAATTCTGACTCGGTATCACTAGAATCATAGTCACTTTGTAGTTCAGATTCTTCCGGTTGGGACCCTGACCCTTCACCTTCGATTAGAGTTGGGGTGTATTTGTGTACCACATCAACCTTTTTGTCCCTCCAGAACTCATCATTGTAGATGGTGTTCCATTCATGTTCACTAGAAT
>VDFB02241805.1:0-10683 GCA_007258455.2 Sequoia sempervirens
GACAGAGCCCAGGTTAGTATCCGTCAACTTGCCCAGCTTTGAAATGAACTTTGACTCTGGCATGAATGTTTTGCTGAGCTTCTTGATCATAGCCTGTCTTGAGGCACCATTGTCCTTTCCGGTTGTCCTCGCTTCAGCCATCTGCAACATAACAAACGTTCATCAGCAATTAAAATTAATAAAATAAGGCATGATAGGGGCTGCAGTCGAATTCTAGAAGCTGCAATAACTCTCGTGTTTGCAAACCTCAGCTTCTTCTCTTGAATATATTCGAATTCCGACACTTAGAACAGATTTCTAAGTGAACTTTGATGACTTTACTTCTCAATCAGCAATCAGCAATTTTAATTTCTATGTCTTCGTATCAGCAATCAGCAAATATCAAGCTAGCAAATTCGTGCTTCTAAGTTCTCAACTATTCCTTTGCTTCACCCCAAGGCGTCCCACAGGCAACTTCAACTAAGCTCAACAAATCAAATTTCAGACTTCAGCCTCAATACTAGCAAAGGCCGTACCTCTTCTATTTCAGCAATGGCATACCTTTCAGCTCTCAACAAACTCAAGGCGTCCTTCCTTCTCAGCAACAATTTCAAATTCCCTCCGGCTTCAGCAACTTAAGGCGTCCTTCCTTAACTCAGCAACATTCAAATTCTTTCAAGCCTCAGCAACTCACTGCAATGCTTCACTCTCAGAGCAAGTTCGACTTTCAGCTGTGAAAATGAGTGAAAAACTTGCTCATTTTATAGCTAAAATTCGAATTCTAGAAGAAGTTAATTTTAGCCAGTGCCATTAAACTCCACTACTCCACTTCAAGAATTCGAATTTTCCCTCCCTGGTGTTTCTGACACTTGTCTCCAGTCGTCGGGAATATTATTCTTCTAGAAACTTGACTTTGACTGGCGTTTTGGATTTTGCTTTCGAAAATTTAATTTAATTCATCTTCTTTTAACTCACCAGCCGGAGTTCTGTCACTTGAATTCGAATTTTTAACTTCATCATCTGCTCTGGAAAATTCATCTTCGAAGAATTTAATCAAAATTATCCAGGCAACTGACTTCAGATTCATCGTTCGAAGAAAATTCATCTTGAAAGCACATTTTATTCATTTTTTCCTTAGAAAATTTAAAATTCTCCCTTAGGAAAATTCACAATTCGAGCACTGATTAAATTCCTCACCGAAAGAGTGTCGGCGAAGCTTGAAAGACTTGGAAATCCATCATTCATTGCAAATGTTCAGTACCCAGAAGCCAATTTTCTCTAGAACGCCTCGATTTCATGGGTACCCAACGAACGGGTTCATTTAATTTTTCGAATTTTGAACCTTAGAAAAATATTATTTCCATCATTTAAATTCGTTCTTCGCCTGTGATCACTCTGCGTTGCTCTGACTTCTTGAAAAATTTGAATCATCTTGCAATATCATCGTCTCTGACTTCATCACTGAGAAAAGTTGCTCGTGCTCCGGAAAATTTTATCATCTGAGTTCCAGGCGTATTTTCCAAGGAAAATAATTTTGCCTTAGAAAATATTTTTAAAATCATCTTGCACTTTTGAAAACTTGCCTTAGAAAAATTTTGATTCCAGTGGAGAGGAATTTTTTTTTATCAACTTCATTTGGAAATTTTACATTCCAGGCACGCCTCACTTCATTTGTATTTTACTCCACACTTAGGAAATATTCATTTTAAAATCCCAACGCCTTAGAGAAATTTTTAACACTTAGGCAATAACTTATTTTCCCCCCCTGAGGCGCCTAGCACACTTCATCCCACCTTCACCTCCTTCAAACATTTCAACGCCTTCAAAATATTTCTAACACCTTATAACTCCCTTCAACATAGGCGCACACTTCACTTAGCATTTTATTCTCAACACCTTCAAATATTTTCTAACAACACATCACCCTCAACGCCTAGCAAGTTTGTTTTGACTTCACACGCCTTAGAAAATTTTCTAACACCTTATGACTCCCATCAACCTTTGGCGCCTAGCACACTTGAGAGGAAAATTTAAAAAAAACGCCACACATACCTTGATCACTTTGAACGCCCAACACTTACCATCCTTCACCACGCTTTGAGAAAACTTTCACCTTATTTACCCTTTGCATTTACTTTTCACATACAAACATGGGCGCATTTCTATGTGAGAGTAGGATGAACTTGCCACCACGTCATGTGACCCTTCAACTTCTACGCTTTTGTCTTCACATGCACAAGTTTGGGCGCATTTTGCCTATGGAGGAGGACGAGATTCTGTTGACCTTTTGACTTTTCTTCACCTTGGGCGCATTTTGATATGTGTGAAGGATTTTCTTCTTCCAACGTTCTTGGGTGACCCTTCACCTTCCAAATTTTGTCTTGACATGGATGCATTTGGGCGCATTTTGCCCTTGTTGGTGGATAAGAAACTTTGACCCCGTTTGACTCCTTGCAACCTTGGGCGCATTTCACCCCCTGTGAAGGATAAGCATCAATCTTGGGCGCATTTTGATGCATGAGGAGGATTTTCACGTTTGACTTTGCTTTGACCACCTTGTGAACTGGGCGCATTTCACCCCCTGAGGAGGATGGGCACATTTTGAGGGGTGAGGCGGATTTTTCATGCCTTAGAAACTTTTTCAACTTTCCCTTCTTTCATCTTGGGCGCATTTCCTCATGCCTACAGGATAAAAAACGTTGACTTTTGTTTGACTTTCCTGCCTTGGGCGCATTTTGCCCTGTGTGAAGGATAAACTCACACTTAGAAATTTTCTACGCCTCTAGCTGAGATGGGCGCATTTTCCTATGCCTGCTGGACAAGACTCCAGACTTAGACGAATTCTTATCATCCTCGCCAGTTTACGTGCCCTGCTATTTATAGTAAGTTCTCTGAATTTGCACTTCTGAAGCTCGAATTGGCTTGAAATTTTAAACATAGCATCCTCATAACTTTATCAACCTGTTGGCACTGCCACTTTTAGTCACCCTGCTATTTATAGCCTGTTTCTGAAGGTGGCTTACTATAAATAGTAAGCTCTTGTTTCTGATAGCTCCCAAGCTCTGATCGACGTGAAATTCGAATGAGGCGACCCTCACCACGTGACCTGCTGGCTGACACTGACGCATGCAGCTGATTTACTATTTTTAGCATGTTTTCAATTTGACTTACTATAAATAGTAAGTGCTTCGTTTGACCTGAAATTTCACCAGCAGATAGCCTGAAGGACGCTGATCGCAGTGGTTTACACCGGATTTTGAAGATTTTGACTTTTGATGCCTATTTTTAGGCTCCGAAGCTGGAAACCCTAATTCGCTTCGCATGCATACCAAATGAACTCAGTTTCTCTTCGTTTTTGCGGCACTGCGATCAACTTGTGATTCTGAACTGCTGGGAGGCGGCTGCCGGGACACACCTGCTAAAAATAGCAAGTTCCTTACTGAGTGAGAATCCTCGTTTGCATGTCACACCATCGCGAAGCTCTTGAAAAACCCATCAGGAATCACCTGACATGCAAAAGAAATTTCGGCGATGCAAACCCTAAAATAGCCTCAAGGTCAATCCGAAGTGGTCGCCGACTGGCATGTTACGCCATCGCTAAGGTCTCGAAACCCCGTATGAATATCCGCATATGCAAAGAAAAATCTCGCGACTGACTCGAATTCGTGGTTCGGGCTTCCATCGCTAAAATAGTAAGTTGTCCGTTACCAAATTTGGCATGCAAGCACCGATATACTCAATGCCGTAGGATGATCGGAATCTCAAAATAAATAATTGCTCAATTGCGAATTTACTGCAAATAGTGGGTACCTTGAATTTGATGAAACTACCGAAACTTGTTGATGCCTTCAATTTTCAATTTTCTCACTTTACTTGACCTTGGATTGGCCAGAAACGATGAAACCCTAATTTTAGACTTGGCCAATATTTCGCGTTTAAGCTCAATAACGGACACAACCCCCCGAGAGACGGACACCAGAAAAGAGACAGAGAGAGAGAGAAAACCCAAGCCAAAAGACCAAAACGGAGCAAAAATTAGGGGGTCCCCATCTTGAATGGGGCGATGTGTGAAAAGGTCACAACAAGAAGGTCGAACAAGAAGATTAAAAAACAGGTGCATATCGAAAAGACTCTGGAATCAGAGATTGTTATAGAAGTTGCTATTCCTCCAGAGGGTAAGAGCCTAGATGAAGTCGAAGTTGGCGACTTTACATTTACTAAGGAAAATCTTGGCAGGACCACTCGAGAGATAGACGTGAGCCTTCTTAAGATTGTCACCAATAATCTTGAAGAACGCATCACGAAGGACGGAGAGGAAAAGGTATTGCTTAAGGCCGAGAATAGTCAACTTCGTCAGTATATCTCTGATCTTGTTCATGGAAATTCAAGTAGAGCGCCTGTTCTTCCTCAAAATACACCTACAGAACAACGAAAGTTGGATCAGTTAGTCAGTCATGGCAAACTTTTAGATAACTGGATTGAAAGCTTAGTCGTTACAGGTCAACGTCTGCTTGCAGATTTGTATCAACTGAGGAGTGATGCACATAAACTTCGTCAAGGTATTCAGTTGCTCGAGGTTTCAGTTGCAAAGAGTTTAGCCAAGGATCGATTTCTTGTGTCCCAGTTGTCTGTTGCATATGACGCCTTGGAGGTTGATGAAGATCAAGAGAAAGTTTTTACTTGGAGAGAGCAGCACCTTCTCAAAATGGAGATATGTGAAAAGATCTCTACCAAGTTGTTTTCACTGAAAGATGATGTAGTTGGAGCGCTTGCACTTGTCAGTGGTTTTGTTGTTCAGATTCCGTGTCATTATCTTCTTGAAGACGGCACGTATATTGAATTGGACAAAGTACAAGCTGAATTTGAAAAGCTGATTCGTGATAACCTTGAAGGGGACCCTATGGCGGCTAAGCTGGAGAATGTTTTAGTTATTTCAGCTAGTTTTAGAAAATGAAGATGTGGGAAGGCATACATCACCGGTCCAACAAAGCGTGGCCCGAAGAGACGATTATAAGCTTTAAAACCCGGTATCAAGTACCCGGAACGGCAGAGATTGATGAGTTCTTGAGGTGAAGTATTAGACGAGATGACATGGAAGTGATGTCTGCCAGTTGGAACTGCAGTTAATTTGAGTTGAGTCAAGCGTGATTAACTCGACTTTCAGTCTTGAGTTCACTTGCTGATTTCATTCATGCTTATCTCTTCCTTAGGATTATCTTCACAGGAGTTAGGGTTAGGGTTTCCAGTTAACTGAGGGTAGTGTCCAATTAACTTTGCTTTAAATAAGGACGTGCATGCTTGCACATTGTCCATTTAGGTTAAATGTTTCGGTTAACTGATGGTAGCTTTCCAGTTAACTGTATAGTTTACTTTATTAGGGTTTAGTAATAAATCTTGCATGCATTGCAAGACTGTAGTTGACTCAAAGGTGATTTTGGAGTTCCCTACACCTTTGATGTCTATAAATAAGAGCTTTTGCTCATTTGTACATAACTTTTGCACGAGAAAGAAATATATGTTGCGCCTACCTTGCCCTCAATATTGCTCTTTTTGTATCTGTTCATGCGTTTTTACTATTATGATGAATTGTTATGCCACATAGGGTCTCATGCAATTATAATGGTGAATTCTTTCCATAGTTAGATCAAATCTGTTTTGTGTTCAATAACTTGTTCAGATTGAGATGATAGTTGTGCCACCTTGTCTTCAAGTAGAGAATCTGCACTTGGTTATCGTGTGTTGTTGTGAAAAATAAACTTATTCGGATTGAGCTGATAGTCGTGCCACCTTGCCTTCAAGTTGAGAATCCGTATTTGGTTTATCGTGTGATGTTGTTTCCAATAAACTTGTTTAGATTGAGCTGATAGATGTGCCACCTTGCCTTCAAGTTGAGAATCTATACTTGTTTATCGTCAGATAGTCAAACCTTGCTCCGTTTCCTCATGCTCTGTTTTCTTGAGGAAACTGGATAGATTTTAAGTAATTAAGCTTAGTTGTAGTTAGTAATACTGTGAAACCAGAAAATACTTAGCTGCAACGTATATAGTTTTCGAGAAAGCCTTGTACCTCTACAGCTGAAACAAAAAGACAGGATTTAGTTTAGTTTACTTTCCTTTTCAAAGCACTTTTGTCAAGCACAACGAGGGAGCTTCCACTCCTAATTTGAAGAGCACTCATTGCGTAGTGTGCATAGCTGTCCGTACCAACTCTTACTCCAGAGGTGCTAGTTGTCACGCCAACAGGGTACAACACTTGGAAATGATGTGAGCATGTGATGACACACTCGGAGAGTTTGTGAGAGAAATGGATTCCTACTTGCTAGTTTTGATATGATAAAAATGGAACAGACAAAGACAAAGGAAATAGTAGCAATAATAATGAATGCCAATCCTGATTTATCTATAGATTCATTTGTTGCCCCACACATTGTCATTCACTTTCCTCTACTAGTGAGATTATTGAGAGTTTTGTCTTCCTTCTTTACCCAATTTCTTTATTCCGTGCCATGTTTTGGGAGCACAATCTTAGCTTGAAGGTGCCCTTTGAAATGAAGAGAAACATCTTGAAGCTAGGATGGCAGTGACAAACTTTTGGTGCTATAATAATTTACCTTTCAATGCAATAAACAACCCATATTGGGAACAGTTGATAAACATATTGACAATCAACAATAAGGGTTTAAGACTCCAAAGGCTAGGGATTTGAGTGGGCCATTGCTAGAGGAAGCCATAGAAAAGTATGGCAAAAAGGGCTACAACATCTTATCATGTGGATGGATAGATGGTTGAAATATGACTCTCCTAAACTCTTTAGTAGCTTCAAGTAGCACATAGGTGTTCTTGATGTCCATCGATGCCTCATACAAAGTAAAAAATACTAAGACTTTGTGCAAACTATTGGATGAGGTGATCCAAGAGGTTAGGGTTGAGAATGTTGTCCAAATTGTCATGGACTCCTTGTGTTGCACATTGCTTGGACTTGATACTAGAAGACATTGGGAAAATTAGATGGGTCAAAAGTGTGGTTGATGATGGTTAACAAGTTACCAAATTTATTTACAACTGTACTTGGTTCCTTTCTTTGATGAAGGATCACATGAATAGCAAGGAGCTTGTGTGACTAAGAGTGATGCAATTCACCCCCACTTCCTCACTTTGCAAAGCATTGCAGTAGCAATTATTTCTCTCAAGTAGATGTTTGTGAGCAATGCCTAGATGGAGTCTCCATATGCCAAAAAAGCTTAAGGGGAGAAGGTTGTAAGAACAGTTTTTGATGAGCTGTTCATAAAAATTGAAGAGGAGTTACTCATGGTAAATAACAATTACAAAACATAAATTTTATAGAGAATTATCTATTTGCTGTTTTATTTTTGGTTAATTTTGTAATAATTTGAAATTTATTTTCAATTTTTTGGATGACATATAGAATCTTTGGCCAAGGTTCTAAATTTGGTGGATGGGGATGGCATGTTGATGGGTCACCTCTATGAGGCCATGGAGAGGGCCAAAGGAGGCCATTTTGCATTACCATGGTGGAAACAAAAGAAAATATGAGATCATTTAGCACATCATTCATTGCAAAAAGAAAAACCAACTCCACCAATTGATACATGCCTTGGCCTACTACCTAAACCCAAAGTTCTCTTTCTTTGATACATTTAGGGTTGATGAGGAGGTCATGGAAAACATTTTTTTATGCATTGATAAGATGGTACCATATAATGAGATTAGAGACAAAGTTCTTAACAACTTGTAGGTCTACAAGGGTGCAAAGGGGAGGCTCTTTTCTCTAGCTCAAGCAATTCAAAGGGAGGAAAAACAACAGCCAAGTAAAAAATAATCCTTCAATTCTTAGCTTAATACTAGAATGTAGAGACTAGAAACTTGAAAGTTTGAACAAGTACTACATTTTTTACTTAATTCTTCTATTTTAAAATATATTTTACTTGTAGATTTGTGGAGGGAGAATTATGGTGTTGGCACACCGAATCTTTAGAGGCTAGCTATCCATGTTTTGTCCCAACCCTTTAGTGCTTCTAGGTGTGAATGCAAATAGAGCCTATTTGAGGGCATTCACAAGAAGAAGACTAATGGGTTGACTCATGAGCACTTCAATAACCTTGTCTTCACCCAATACAACCTTCACATTCAAACCAAAATGGTGGAGGGTACTTCTTATGATGCCATTGACTTGGATGATATTGATTCTATTGTTGATTGGATTTATCAAAGAACATATCGATATCTTGTTTACTAAATATTATATTGTTGAATTGGAGAGAGCAGCAACAAAAGCCACAAAGGTGTATGCAATTAAGGAAAACAAAGACATTTTTGAGGAAACAATCAATCCTCATGTTGATACCAATTTACCTTCTAGTTTGATGATTATATTGCTGAATTGGAGATAGCAGTAGCAAAAGCAACAAAGGTGGATGCATTTGAGGAAAATAAAGACATTTTCGAGGAAACAATCAGTCCTCATATTCATATCGATTTACCTTCTAGTTTGAGGCCCAAAAATTAAGTTACAATAGGAGGGGCAAGAGGAGGATGTAGATTGTATTTGGTTGTTTTTTAATATTTGTAAACAATTACAGTGCTGTTATAAGCTTATTATTTTGGCAAGGAATCCAATTTCTTTTGTGGGGAGATGAGTAGTTAACATATAATGACTTTGTGACATTTTATTAGTTTGTGGAGCTAGATTACTTTGTTTGTTAATTTGTTGGCTTCAAGTTAGCTTTTTGTGTTTCATTGAAGTGATTCCCAACATCTTTGTTCTAATTGACAATCACTGGCTCCCTTTTTATTGAATAATCATAGACAAGGAATGCATCTGATTTTGGTCCAGCCTTCCCTAATCTACATGTATGAGAACAAACTCTTTTTGGTATGCATTATTAGTTTCCATAATTACACACAAATAATAACTTCACAAGATAAGAGTAGACAATGCTTATCTTGTTATTAAGGATTATTTAGAGTCTAAATAGTCCAAAGTCAACTAGTTAAAAAAAGTACATTTTCATCTTGTCCTCATCCAATATCCAAGAGCCATGCTGTGAACCAATCACAATCAATAAAAATCGTATATCCACTCCAACCCAACTCTCTCCAACCTTCGCCATCTTCTTGAAACCATGATTAGCCCTTTATCCATATTCCATCACTCATCCACTCCATTATTATTCACTCTCCAGATTTTAGTTCCAAAATTATATCCAATGAAAATGATGGAGCACATATCAACATGCTCCAAGGAAAAGGATCTAAGTTTGGGCTTAAAACAAAAAAATAGTGAAAGCATAAAAGAAAAACATTTCTAAAAGGTGGCAAATGACCTCCCCATCAAGCATATGATATCACAATTAGTCCATCAAATGAACAAAAGTTAAGAATAGACTCCTCTTTCTTGCTGGAATGCTCAATTGTTTCATCTTTATAGACCAAAAGGACAAAAAAAGATACTTAAATTATCTCAATAACTGGATTGCTTATTCTAATGCTAGCATTGATGAAGTCTTTAGAAAATATGGACTTCATGTCGACAAAATTAAAAGTGGTCAAGGCCCATATGGTTGCTATTGTAGATTCTATGGAATCCAAAAAGCAAAAAGCCATAACTCTAAAATACAAGGCAAAAAAACATTGGAGAGATATGCAAGAATCTTTACCAAGCTTGTTAGAGCTCAAACTTGTACAATAATCTCCTTTACACTTGACCACTTTGTTTAGTAAACCTTTTAAGTCCAAGTCAATGGAAGATGTAAAAAATGTTGATTTAGGTCTTCTTTTACCTCTTGAAAAGCTTAAAAAAGGTAAATCCTTAAATTCCCATGTACATATGATGCAGGATAGACATCTATGTAAAACAGTTAGGATCTTCTAGTCAACTAGGAATGTACTACTAATTCAGCATTTGCACTAAATATCTCCAAACAACGCTTAATGGTTAAATCTAGATGGAAATAAGAATCCTTTCGATACAATTTGTATTTGGGTTAATCACTGCCTTTCACTGTAGTAGGTCAATAAAGTAGACAATTTCGTAATTGTGGAATTATTTATGTGTTTAGTTGTAGGAAATGTATTTCATTAGTGTAGAAGTGTACTAATTTTGCCAAACATGACACAAGAAGGAATGGCTTGCAGTCATTGATTCAAGTAATAGTGGTAGAATTTGTTCCCGACCAAAATTGGTAAAGAAAGGTAGATCAGTTACTTTTGGTTAGTATGGAATTATGTGGTTTGTCTCAATTGAACATGGATGTCTAACTTACATCGTATGTACATGGAAATATAAGGATTCACCTTTTTCATGTTGTTCAAGAGGTTAAAAAAACTTAAGTCAGCAATTTTTTGCATTTTCCTTTGGCTTGGACTTAAAAGGTTTACTAAACAAAAGGATCAAGTCTACATGAGACACGAGAAGGAAGGTTGATGCAATAACAAAAAACCACACGAAACCCACGCCAAGAAAGTCATCCATACAAAACTAGAAACATTGTAACCACAGCATTTGATTTGCCACCTGTCGGTAGCCCACTCTTTTTACTCATCATCATTCAAATACTTAGCCACCCACCTCTGGTATTCTTCGTCAGTTGGTTAGTCAAAATCAATCACCTCTTTTACCTTTGTACTATAAGACAAATACTTTACCACTACCTAATTAGCATCTTTTTCAAAAGATTCCAAAAAT
>VDFB02241806.1:0-14621 GCA_007258455.2 Sequoia sempervirens
TAACCATTAAACCCTCTACCCTCTACCCTTAACCCTCCCTTCCTTTATCTCTCTCCCACTCCCTCCCTCTCTCTCTATCTCTCTCAAGTCTCTCACTCCTACCCCCTCAACCATAAACCCTTAAACCTTCTATCCTCTACCCTCAACACTCTTCCCCTCTCCCTTCCCCCTCCTAATTCTCTCTCTCCCCCCACACACACTCTCTCTCTCTCTCTCATGCCCACCCTCCACCTCCTAATTACTCTTGGGTATATGTGTGCAAAAATCGGATATCCAATTTATAACACCAAAATATTACATTTTTATTTTTTTTTCAAATTAGTTATTAGAAATGAATTGGATATCCAAAACAAATCCGATATTTGATTTTTAGTAGTTTGGCTTGGGCATTGCTATGGAGCAATGTACTAACAGCCAACCCAAAAAAAAATTCAACTCAGGATTTTCGTGTTTTTTGGTGAGTTCAAAATGCTACTTTTTTCATGTTGCCACTTTTTGGTCCATCATGATCCTGCACATACCCAGGTCTAAATTAGGTAGTTTTTATTGCTAAGGTGGATCACTCCTTTCTTCGAAGGCCATACACTTATGATTGGGTCAAGTGTTCTTTTCTTTAGAAAATTCCTATTTCCTTTTTGATAGGTTAATTATGATATTATTAGATGGGTTATGAAGCAATTATTTCAAACAAATATCTTTATGAAAGAAGTATATTGGCGTGAAATTAAATATGATTTGTATTCCAATGTAAAAACTACAAAGAATGGAAACAATTATTTCAACACATAAACTATTATGTAGTAGTCAATTAAAATGAAAAAGCTTACTCTATATTAGTTAGGATACACAACTAAGAAAATGATCTAAAGTGACTTATTTATCCTAGAGGAACTAAGTATATAGTATACAAAGAAAACCAACAAACCCACAACTACCCCTATTTTGAAGGAGTTTAGTTTTCTCCCCTTCCTGATCTTGCTAATATTGTCTAATTATTTTAAAGAGATGAAGGGTCATAACACAACTTTATTCAACCCAGTAAATAGCTTGGTTAATGAAACTTGACAAAAGCAACAAAACAATTGCTACATTTGGCATTTCATGTTGAATGAAGAGTGGTGACAATAATCTACTTATAGTTTAATAAAACACTATTTTTATAAGAAGGCTTGACATTAGAAATATAAGTGTTACTTATAGTTTAATAAAACACTATTATAGTTTTACCAACATATACTATTGTATGCTTGCATGGATTCTTAGTTAATATATGGGGAGATAGAGATAGATGGGGAGAGAAAGAGAGAGAGATAGCGATATAAGGGAAGACAAAGAGAGATGAAGATATATGGGAAGAGAAAGGAAGAGAGGTGGAGATATAGAGTTGATGGATAGGGGGGATAGGGAGGGAGAGATGGTGAGAGATAGAGAGGGGGAGGGGGAGAAAGGGATGTAGATAGAAAGAGATAGAGAGAGGAGTGAGAGGGAGATAAAAAGAAAAATAGAGATAGAGATATAGAGTAGTAGAGATGGAGGGAGAGATGGACTGAATGAAAGAGAAAGTGGGGAGAGGGAGAGATATCTCAATAGATAGAGGGGGGAAGAGGGAGTGACATATATAGTGGGAGATATAGAGAGTGACAGGGAGAGATATATCAATCACCCTCCCTATATCTCTATCTATTCATCCTTATCTCTTTATATCTCTACCCCTCTCTATCTCTTTGTCTCCCTTTCTATATGTATGTTTGTCATCATCTCCCTCTCTCTCTATATTTTCTTCCCTCTATTTATCTTTGTCTCATAATTGTGCAATGGGTACATTGAAGAGGTCTTAAAGGAGAATTATCATATCTTTAATCAAATGGCATGCTATCTTGAGCATAACTCCCCAAGGACACATGCCATCCTTGGATTGTTGACATGAAACAACCAATCAAAATTGAATTTCTCTCTCATATTAATATATATTACTATTATATTAAATATATATTATATTAATTATATTTTGTATTATATAAAAATATACTTATTATTAATTATTAATTATAATAATTTTATAAGTATTTAATAATTTTGTTAAAGAATATAATATATAATTATAATAAGTTGAATAATTATATTATTTATTATGTAAAATATAGCTAATATATACTTAACTATATTCTAGAATATTAAAACCTAGCTAAATGGCACCAAAATTTTAAACTTAATTAACATACTGTAAAACCTAATGAAACTAGGTTGTAGCTCATCAAATTGAAGAAGTGAAAGGTCAATACCTATGCTGAGGAAGAGTTTGGAGTAGTGAAAAAAAGGTCAATGCCAACATCGAGGAAGAGTTTGGAGTAGTGAAAACAAGGTCAATGCTAGCGCCGAGGAAGAGTTTGGAGTAGTGAAAACAAGGTCAATGCCAGTGTCAAGGAAGAGTTTGGAGTTAAAACAAGGTCAATACTAGAGCTGACGAAGAGTTTGGAGGATTGAAAACAAGGTCAATATCAACGCCAAGGAAGAGTTTGGAGGAGTGAAAACAAGGTCAATACCAGTGTCGAGGAAGAGTTTGGAGTTAAAACAAGGTCAATACCAGTGCCAACAAATATTTTTGAAGAGTGAAAACAAGGTCAATATTAGTGCTGAGGAAGAGTTTGGAGGAGTGAAAATAAGGTCAATACCAGTGCCGAGGATGAGGTTAAGGGAACTCAGGGAAAATCAACGACCAAGGGGCAATGAATACTCTAAGTTTGGCAAACCCATTCTCTTTAACCTTCAATTTTCATGCCTAGTTTCCAAAGATCTTCTCGTACATTGGCACCCCCATTCTTGTAAAATGGTATAAGATAAGACAGAAAAAATAAAATAGCTTAGTCTTTCACATTTTTATCCACCAGCCTCAGGTCTTGGAAAAACTCCCATAATCTACCCACATCTTGGTTGAGGTCAAGGATTTCATCACACATAGCCTTCATCACATGAGTCTGAAGCAATTGTAGACTTACCCCAAGTATATGCTAGGCTAAGGTAGATCTAATGAATGGAAATAGAAGCATACAATTCTTCTTTAATACCTCCACCACAAACATATGCAAGGTGTTGGTTGTTTTTACGGTAAGCAGGTTGATCTTCTAATCTACCTATGGAATTTCTAATTCCAATAAAGGGCAGCTCTAAGGACCTAGACCAACTGACGAGGATTTGAAAGACCTCCTACACTTTGGGCTTTGCAAGACCTAGGAGGGTGATCCCTTAATGCATTTACAGCCTTTACACCATCATCATAAACAACATTAACAATAGATAATCTCATTTAATAGCTCAACATAATAGGATAATACCAAATAGAATTGGTTGTTTATCAATAATATCAACTATTTAGAGCATGAGATAACTACAACAACATTTCACAGTATAAGATAGTCATTGATTTGTAATTTTTAACAAGCTCTAGGTAAAGGCAAACAAATACTAAACCATATGAATATGTACAACTTAGATCAGTTCCATATATCCATTGGAGGAGTCAAATTTATAAGCATCCAAGGGTTTATGACAGATTTCACACATAACATATAAGATCCTTGATAACATTGCTTTACAATCTCATCAATATATATTCTAACCCAATACTACTTATCAAATCCTTATACAAAACATATCCACCTACAATCCCATTCAAGCATTTTAATTAATTCCTTGAATTAAACCTAAAACAAGAATCATACATACCACAAAAGTGAGATGAATGAAATAACCCTTGATCATTTTATTCAAAATTCAGATATGCTTGTACAATGGAGAGACATGAGTTTGAATTAATCATATCAATTCAAATGCTAGTACTGTCATAAAACATCAAATCCCCATGAATTCAAAACCTACTGCAGAATGACTCAAAACCTAAATTGCATTTTCCCTAAAACCATCAGGACTTTTACAATTTTATGCTTACCTTCATCTAGACTTCGACCAAAATATCTAATTTTTCTAACTCATATACGGACTTGGAAATCCTTCTTATAGAAAAGAGCGAGGAAACAAGCATCGGGCGGAAAGCACACATGTCACCAGCCAATTGGACCACTTATATGATATTCTAAAAATTTGTTACGTATGAAATCTCCTAGAAATCTTCTTGTTCATTGTGCCCGCTGAGAATGGTTGATGCAGTAACAAAAAACTTCAAGAATTTTGTGCCTAGATTGTCACCAAAAAACAAAACTAGAATCTGTTGTAACTACAACTGATTTTTCAACTGTTAGCATCCTACTCCTTTTCACTCTTCCTCAATTAAATATACATTTACCCATTTATGGTACTCTTCATCAGTTGGCCAATCAAAATTGATCACCTCATTCACCTTGACACTATAAGGTTTGTACTTAAGCGCCACATTTTCTTCTCTTTCAAAAGACTCCAGAATGAGCTGGTGCTAATGATTTTTGTCCATACAGCTCACCAACAAATCATAATTTGAGTTACCCTATTTTTTAGGGTTTTGCAGTTGAAACATGATATAAAGAGGCTCTTACACTTTTTGTGATTATTGTAGCTTGTGTAAGAGGCCCCATGGATACTATTGTAATTATAGGATGCATGAATAAAGCGTAGGATGATAAATAAAGAATGTATAGCTATTGTCCTCAATAGTTTTGTAAAGAAAAGCATGTGAAATGAGAGGTTCAAGCCTAGTTTTCAACAAAACATGTATGGGAGATATGATTTTATGAATTTTTATCTATGGGTAGACCTAATGGGTTGTTTCTGAACACTAAATATAAATGATATACATACACACACACACACACACATATATGTATGTATGTATGTATGTATGTATGTATGTATGTATGTATATGTATTTTTTAAATGTAAATGTAAATGCAATTACTGGATGCTCTCCTAGAACAATAAATGCAACATATCATTAAAGAAATCTATATCTATGTATATAAATGTGTATTTCTAAATGCAAGTGTAAATACAAAGAGCATATGGTTTTGTAGTGTTATAGATACAACATATCCATAAATTAATGTAATTGAAATTCTAAAGTCTTCAACACATATAATATGAAATCAACCAAACTATTAAAATACATGAGAAATAAATGAAAACAGTAAATGCATATGTATGTGTATTTGTAAATGTAAGTGTAAAATAAATAAGAATAATGAAAATTATAAAAGAATACAAGGAAAGGTCTCCTCCCTTCTTGGTAGTAATAACCTCCTCCACACACAACCCTTAAAAATTATGAATAGAGGAATATAATCTTTGAAGAACTCAAAGTTGATTCTCTCCTACTTGATGCAATTAGTCATTTTATCCTTAAAAACATTTATAGTGATTACTAGAGGCACATAGACCAATTATTCATAATAGAAGAATTTAATCATACTTTTCCAATGATGGAATTATGAGAAAACCTTAGGTTAAATGAATAATTCCTAGCTAAGTTCTTTAAATCATGTCCAACTGTATAAGAGAAGACCACTTCTATGTGTACTTGGATACCATGGAGAAAGGCTCTTTGGGCTTTTTCATCAATCATCCTACCTTAAAACATACCAAAATTCTCCTAGCAATTAGACATAGGAAGATTTAAGATGACTTAAAAAAAATTATTGCCAAAGCATAAACTTATGATGACTTAACTAGGCCTAGTACACACTCCCTCCCCATTAACCACTTAGACATATGGAAATTAAATGTAAATTTTCTTCTATTTTTAGTCATGTAGGTGTCCAATAAACCACTTGGTGGTGTTTCCCTTCAAGTTTATTTACTTGAATGAAGAGCAAAAGTCCTTTGATTATAATTAGAGAATACATTTGAGACCTTGGTTGTGTAACTAGTGGACCATAGTCACATTTAACACTTGTTACAAAGTTTGGGAGTTAAAACATTAAGTAGATTTGATTTGTGATGGACACATTTGGACGGTAGTAACAATAACTTGCAATCTATCAAGACTTGATTACCTTATAACCTGTGAAATTCTAGCGATGAAATGATACATTAATCATAATGTCACCTTGGGATCACATCACCATGAAAGAACTTCATCCAACATCCTTATGAGTGTAGGTACCACCAGATAGGTATTTATCAGAGCTTTCTTCCTCGAGCGAGGAAAATTTAAGAAGATAAGAGGAAAGCGAGACATGTAGTATGTCTAAAAGAGGGAGATCAACTAGAGGTCAAAAGATTAGAAGAAAATTTTGTAAATGCATGGAATTTTTTCTTGCCAAAGGGGGGTCATGTTCTTATGATGATGAGATCATAGGCGACATTGAGGTGCCCTTGAGGTACAAACATCTACGGAAACAATGGGTACCCAACGAAATTCCTCCAATAAACACTGATTTTTGTGTCAACAAGAGGATATATTGCATAACACCATCATCATTACATGGTTTGGGCCTATTTTACATGGACGGCATAAAGGTCTATTACAAAAAAGTTAATAAATTGATGGAGTATGTTGGACCCTATTACAGTTACAAAGATTGGATGCAACATGTTTGATATACACAAAGTATGCGTAAGTATGCACTGTTAGAAAATTATATACAACTAAAAGATAAGGATCAAAATAAAGAAGTGGCTATGTACATTAACGAAAGGCCAAAAGCATTAGGGAATATTGCAGGGTTTATAAATAGTACATGACCTAGGTCAACAAATAAGCAACCCAATTTCATATTCAAGGCGTGTGAGGGAAACCGTGTATTCGTATGTGCGATAAAATCAATAACTGCAGGGGAAGAGTTGCTAATTGATTACAATTTGAATTGCTTAGTTACAAAAATAGCTACTATGGGGGTGGTACATACTATGTACCATTTTACCCAACCTCCAATTAATGACTCCAATATACCATTTTATTCTTATGTTTTTTATGTAAGTCTATTGGTTTCATTTCAGTACTTTTTTTTAAATTTAATTTTTGTCATAGTGGGACATTGATCGTACAGAGAAGGCTCTGGCCCAAAGCACAAATCATGATGTATTTTTGGGCACTTCTACATGACAGGTTTACCTCATTGTAATTGTACAAATTAGATACAAGCAAAATATTTTATTATTATGTTTTTTTCATAAGTTTATTGGGTTAATTTTGATAATGTTTTTAATATTCTTGTTACAGTCGACTAATTGGGGAAAGGCACTAGCAGTAGACGAGAGCATCCACGATGAGATACAATTAATATTTTGTGATGATGACATTGCTTATTCAGCAAACCCTCTCAATATGATAACGAAGATCCAAAAAAAATGCAATGAAGAAATCGTTAAGTTGATATTCATAGTGCCTCAAATAGATGAGATAAGAGAGAGGGTTAAAATATTGTCTAAGAGATTACAAAACTTGCAAGTAAGCTATCATGAGGTCTTTAATTATAACATAAGTTCATTCATGGTTTTATATTTTGTACTCTTTTATGTCATGAACTAAAATATGTGTTGTTTTTACAGGGTTATTTTCCTCCTCATGATGCTCTTGGCCATGATCAGGGTACTGCAAGTGCTGCTCGAGGAGTAGGGGTTGGTAAAAGTGTCCATCCTAATCTTCCTGCACATACATCACATCATCTAACCCCATCATCTGTGCCTATATTTTCCTCTGAAATGTTGGCAACACATACCATCTAGGCATCCATTAATGCACCCTTTAGCAGTGAACACATGCTACAACATGCGTCAGGACATGTACCTGGGGATGTAGAGGCCACTAGTAGTGGTGATGTTTTAGCAACATTTCCTAGATCTTCTCGTATTACTATTATGGGAACATTCCCATTCACACTTGTGGTGACCAAGGATTTCATTCCCATAAAGATAGAGAAGCTCCTAAGTACTTTAAAATGTTTTAATTATTACTATATATAATCCAATTGAAATTTACTTATCGATCGCTCTTTGTAGACTATTGATCCTATGATCATTTTGTAGGAAATGATGTTTTTTATAAACATCTAAGTGATATTACATTGGAGCTCTTTGAGTCCACCATACATACACGGTGGAATGCCCAAAATCAAGATTTAAAAGATGAGCTCATTAACCATTTAGTTGTGTTGTTCGGTGATAAAACATTCAACCGAACCAAGGTCCTTAAGAAAGCTGGTACCTATCTAAAATTATGCTTGAGGACCAATATAGGTCACATTTAGAGGGACAAAGTGTGGTGCCTCAAATATGCCATCATGTATTCAGGCACCTTCTCAACAAACTCAAGTCTGTAAAATAATAGAGTTCCCATAGAAGATGACCTAAAGATTGCCTTCCAACAAGGCTGTAGACCATATTTCTTCCTAAGAGTCTTGATTGGGAAAATACAACCTTCCATTTCATCTGACACGTAGGTAAATAAACTCAATAAAGTTTATTTAAAATTGAATACTTGTGCAATCTATTGAATATTAGTTTCCACCATAAAGTAATTACATGCCTATTTGTTTTAAACATTCAAGCAATGATAATAATGCACATGACATTGGAATGAAGCCTAGTGAGGGTGGAGCACAACCTGCAGATGAAGGTCATGGTGTGAATCCTGATAATTTAGAGCATGTAGAGCGTGATCAACATGTTGAGCATGATTAGGCTAGAGAAGATTAGGAACATGATGTGGCCCCATCAGGTAAAGAGGACCACTCTAAATTTCTTTTAAACATATTTAATTTTAATTGGTGTATTAATTAATGTAACCTTTCGTGTTTCAACTTTAGAGCATGTAGAGTGTGATCAACGTGTTAAGCATGATCAGGCTAGAGAAGACCAGGATCATGATGTGGCCCCATCAGGTAAAGAGGACCACTCTCATGTTCTCTTAAACATATTTACTTTCAATTGGTGTATTAATTAATGTAACTTTTCATGTTTCAACTGCAGATAAGGATTTAGAGGGTGTCCAACATGTTGAGAATGAGTCTATAACAAAAGTTTAGGAACATGATGTGGGCCCATCAGGTAAAGAGAACCACTCTAATGTTCTTTTAATTAATGAAATACTTGTAACAATAATAATAAAACATATTAGTTTAACATTTCTTTCTTATTGCAGCAGGCCCCCCTTGCAACGACGTCCACATCATGAGCAAATGACTAGGAGTACATTAAGATCATGAGCAGAGGGAAGAACAACTAAAGGGTGGATAGATATTGATTTAGAAAATGATGCTCCACTTTAGATTTTTGTAGCTTAAAAAAAGAAACAAAAAAAAAGTGATTGTAATCATATCATGACAACCATGTATTATTGATAATATGCAAAAATTGAAAGAATGAATATTATATGTTAATGAATGAATGTGAATATGTTAATTAATTAATTTTAGATGTGTAATGAATGAATGTTATATGTTATTAATGGAATAATGAATGATTAATGTTATATGATTGGGTATGGGGAATTGAGAGTCATGTGAAGGGGGGGGGGACAGGGAGGCGAGCGGCCAAATGAGATTCCATCATCACGTGGTTGGCCTTGTTAAGTAGAGAATATTAAACTATTCTAAAAAAAAGAGAATCTCAATAAGGTAATGCACTTTTCAATATAAAAAATGCATTTTTGAAGCATCAAACCAATATGCAAAGATGAAAGAAAGTGCTAAATTTTCACTATGGTGGCAGAAAAATGATTCTTTATACCCTTAATCCATGCTCTCCATCATAATTTGAAGTTGTTTATATTCCAATGTTCTGAGTTTAGTTTGTTTGTATGGCTTTGTATGAATACCACATTGTGTTGTGTGTGGATTTGGTTTCAAAGCTTTGTTTCTTCTATTTTTAGTGGTGACATAACTCTAAAATTTGACTTTTGTACATAACAGGTTAGTGGAAAATTTGACAGATCTGAAGGTTTTAGAGGCTCAATTGAGATATATACACGGATATTTGGATCTTGTTGTTATTGATGGGGGAGGGATTCCTTAGCCATGAAATTTTTGTACACCATCTGTAGGTATGCAAAATTTTTCTCTAATTACATTCATTCTTGATCATAAATGTTGTAAATGATGACCAATGCTTCAAACTTAAGATTTGTTTCATTGTTATAATGATCAAAATGTTATACTTGGCTATACATTCAAGCATTCTCTTGCCCCCTACCCTTTTCTCTCTCCCCCCTCATTTTAAGAATTTTCTGTCATAAAAGATTCACATTTCTGTCTCATTTACACAAATTTATCTAAAGTGCTAGGAGTGAATAAAGATATGTAAAAGATGATGGATTATTTCTAAACAACTTTCCATCTTATAGCTAATTAAATCCTTAATATTTGAATAGTTTAGAGCTCGAATAATGCTTGTATATGCATGTGTACCAATAAGGGAGCCTATGTGAAGATTGAAATTTAAAACATCACTTTGGTATTTTTCCTTAGGCAGTGAAATGATATTTTGAGTAATACAAACCTACACACATTGTTATTTTTTGGCATTGCATTGAAGAAATTCTTTTCTCTTATACCTACCCTTGGCTAGACATGGAGGTATATAATATTGGTTTATGGGTTTATTATGTAAGTAGTTAATTTCACAGAAGAAGACTAAAATATTCTTAATGTCCTGTGTTAGGTGTGAAAGCATATGAATCACTTGCTGAAGGCACCATTTTGTATTCATCCAAAAACTAGTCTGTTCCTTTTTTTATGTTTCTTGCATGTGTTTTTTTTAGGCTTTAGAGATGTAGCTTGGCTCTTTCCTTTGCACTTTTCATCTATTTTGATGATTACAATAGATTTTCCTCATAATTTTTCATGTAGATCTATTTGTAACCTTAATTTCTACCAATCAATTTGCAAACCATTCACATATTAAGGACCATTTCACTAACTTGAAGTCATCCATTACTTCATTTGTAGCAGGTTGTGTCTATGTGCCAATAAATCCTGATGATTGCAAGAACCTTAATCCCACAAGTGTACCCAATCTTTCTCAAGTAAAAGTCTTACCTTATTTAAATATATTACTTTAAATGGTTAATTGAAGGTGCTTCTTTAGATATGAGATAGTTAAACCCTAGATTAAAATATGGTATTAGATGGGCAGTATAATGATAAAATTGAGGTCCATTGAACATAATTTACTAGACTATGAATAGTGTTACAATTATAATTATTTCTCCTTTACCTACCTCTGCATTAATGAAAAATATAGATCCCTATAAATCTAAGCATGAAAGTGTTGAAATTTTTTGTATCTGCAGGACTCCAGAAAATACCAAACATGTTCTTTTTGAATGTTTTTATGCTCTAGAATTTTGGTACTTATTCTACCATAAGCTGAAGGTTTGGAATAGCAATGGTAAAATTAATTGGCATGATATTCCATTTTATAATTTCAAGCTCAAGTTTGATTGTAAGCTATTTTGGTATTTCTTATCCAATGAGATCATGTGGCATTTGTGGAAGGTGAGAAATGATAATAAATTTAAGGGTATCAAGAGGGTACTTACTAAGTCTTGCAAGAGACTCACTTTCTACTATGTTGCTCTGCAAGTTTCAACTCTTGTGGAGATATCAATGGAGAGTTTATTGAAGTCAATAACTAAAGGTGCTGCTAACAATACCATAGAGGATATGAGAAGTGGACCCACCTGTAGGTTGAGCTTGGAAGAGACCGTGCTATTCCACCATACATTTGGGGTGCTGTCATAATAGTGGTTTACAATTCCTGAGAGGAACGAATTTTAGCTGAAATCACATATTTTTAGAAAATATAATGATTTAAGCCTTAAAAAGTTTCATTTTAAGGATTCCAATTGAAGAGGGTTTAATCAAATCACCTTGGATCAAACCCCCTTGGATAGAACCTCGCTAGTTTTAAACCATACCTATAATTGCGTCTCCTTTACACCTATCAAAATGTTGATAAAAAATCACTTTTGCTTTAGCTTTTGGGGGATCAAATGAATTCATTTAAAATTTATTTTAAATGATTATGGTATTCCTCAGAACAAGCTATCCAATGAATATAATTTTAATATGTTTTGGTTTTGTTATGTATTTGTTTTTTAAGTTTTATTAAACATAGATTTTTTATCGAAAATGAATTTCTTTGTTCTTCACATGTGTAAAAATAGAAGATTATCAAAAAAAAATTGAAAAATATGAGTGCACCAGATATTGAAGTCCTTGATCCAACAAAAATAAAAAATAAAAATTTTGATATATACAAAAAAAGTTACACGTTATCTGATTCGTGTTATTATGCAGTTATAATTTGTTTGACTTTGAAACTTGATTAAAGGAAAAATATTCAATAAAAACTATCTAACCAAGTGGAAGCACTAGATATCAGAGTTACAAAATATAAATTTGAAAAAATTAGAATTTTATCCTTCATGGAAAAAAAGTTATCTAAGATTATACAGTTGTGCATCACTTTTTTAAAAATGTTGTTCACGAGAAAAAGATAAATTTTTGTGGGAGATGGAAAGAAGTGCAATTTGATTCAAAAATTTTGAAAAAATATTTTTAGAATCTATAGACAAAGTGATGAGACTCTAGTTTGCATGTTTCAGAGATTTCCTCACTGAGTTGCTTAGCTATAGGTGCGGGGTGTGAATTGATTAAAATAATAATTTAGGTGTCAGTTTGGCCAAAATTATGAAGCCACTAGCTATGGGATCACTTGGCTGATGAGCTCCAGAGAGCAATTGATGAAGTTGCAAGCCCATAAAGACAGCGCGGCCCCCAATAGTTGGACCCCCAAGGAGAAACAATGGTGAAACTTGATATTGAAGTCGACAATGAGGAGAATGTAATCAACACTATGTATTGTTTATGCTGATTTGAATAGCAGCAACCTATGGTGCTGTTAACAAAAATTTGTATAATCTATGCTGGTTTTGAAAACAACTAGTGCTTTTTGGTTTCTTTCTTGCTGTGTAAAGTACTGATATAGTATATTTCCTATTATGGAAATGCTTTGATGTTGTATTGATCCAAATGTCGGATAGGAATTTTCATGATATGTAATGGACCTTAAACTATTTTCAATACAAAAAAAGAAAAAGATAGAAAATATTGGAAGTTCATTACATGTCTCATGTATGTGTCAGTATTTTAATTTGTTTAAGTTGTTCAAGAGCTTGATTAGGTCAAGAATATGTTCTACAAGCTCTATTCTCTTGACACTACTCAACATTTTCCCTACACATTTTCTCTTCAATCCAGACATTTCTTAACTCCTTCCCTTGTTAGCTCTTGGTTGTTCTCAAGTGTAATGCTTTTTCTATGCATCTTGCAATCTGTATGTATGATCAATCATCTCTTATGAAGCATGGATAACCTTTCATGGAATTGTTGTTGTAATTAGACAATTTCCATTGTGAGAATAATCATTTAATTTGTATGGAAGTAAGTCTTTTTCATATTATTTGACTTGGTATTGTAAACTCGTCTTTGCAGGATTCTCTCGGGGGGAACAACAGAATTGTAATGATAGGTAGAGTTGTACAACACCACAAATCATTTGGCATTAACAATATATTGCTTATAGAATACTCTATGCAAGTAAAATGGAATGTGCAATGACAATTGGTCTCGAATTCAAATCTGAATATAAGTACATTATACACAAGAAGATGGAGAATATGAACTAAACAATGGTGAAGGGAATTTGGACCAAGCTAAGCATGATGATTCTCTAAAATATTTCAATAACAGTGATAGGGAAGATTGCATGAATTTCTTCAAGAAGAATCTGATGAATTCAAAGAAAAACTGGGTGTTTGAAAAAGGAAAGTATGGGCCTTTATTTTGGGTGGCCTTGAGGCATCATTTACCGAAATGAAATTTGATTTTTTTTCCCAAAGGAATATAGTGGATTAAGGGTTTCTAGTGCATGGATGACTCTTAAAAATCCTCTCAAAAATTTCTATTCCATGCACAGTAGTTTAGGAAATAAAAGGAACAGGAATTGCCAGTACATGGAAAATCCTGATATTCCTTCTTTTAAAATAAATCTTTCCATGTACAGTAGTATAGGGTCATGTTCATCTCCATTTCCATTCATTCCATCTTGCTCATTGGTCCATCACCTTGATTTTGGTCTGCTCACCCAGAAATCTCGATCCTTGCAATGATCTCACAATCATTCATCCCCAGACAGAGCCACTGTTAGAACTATAAAATTTTGAAAATTTCATGGCTGCACATACTTATTAGTTCCCAAAAATGCCAATACCATAAGCACAAGAATCCTCTCTTCATAAATTTTTTTCCTATATTTTGTCATGTGATCCAATAGAATTCATCTAAGCTTGAGTATTTCAATGTATAATTCATATCGGCAAGAGATGGTGAGGGTCTCCTTGATCCATAAAGCATTTTATATTAACGTATATTTTTTGTAGTCTATCGGCAAGAGTTTGGGAATGTCATACTGATATGATTTCATTTGAAGACACATATTGGTAGGATGTAGTTCATTGTCCCAGTGACCAAAGGATCCTATCAGTGAGAGAATCTTCATCAATATAAGTCATAGCAAGCACATGTGTGTTATACCGATGAAGCACAAAATGATTGTCGGTGAGACCTCAATCATCGGTGTAAGTCATAATGGGCTTATTTGTGTCTTACCGATCATGGTGCAATTATGGAGCA
>VDFB02241808.1:0-47937 GCA_007258455.2 Sequoia sempervirens
AATTTGAAGAGACCAAAACATGAAAGAATAAACTAAGATTGTCCTAGCCAAATGCGGACCCCACATTGCGAGATTCTCCTTGCAGGTTTCCACCTTGTCATCACTATTTCCCAATAGTAGATCTTCAAACATCCATTGTGTCTCCCACCTCTGCATGCCTCATACTCGTATAAGCCAAATGATCATTTGAATGCCTCCAAGGACCTCTTCAATGATTGCTCAATGTAGCAAATACCTTAGATCCTCGATTGACCTCCAAAATCCAAGGTGGAATTCTTAGTGCAGGTGGCTGTCTGTGAGCCATCACGTTCCCAACGCCATTTTCTTTCTGCCTCCTCTAGATGGTTGTCAACCCATGGAAACCTACATCCCTGGGCCCAGATTTCTTTAATTGACCCAAATTGGCGCCAAACAATGAACATTAGTGAATTTTATGATCCTTGAGAGATGAATTACTGAATCTAACCTTTGTTTTAAAGGATTTCACTAGCGTTTCCTAATTTTTATATGAATATGCTTACTTCGCCCTTCTTCAGGATTTATGCAATCTATTGCAGGACCATCGAGGGCTGCTACAGAGAAAGAGAAAGGGAATATTCCTGCTAAGGTACCAAGAGGGAAAGAAGAGAAGGACCAAATGAAGTATCAATTCCATGGGGTAGAAATCACCTCCAAGGTCACATCTACATGGGATTCAATATCTGATACCAATCTGGGACATGTGGACATAGATGAATTTCGGTAGAGACTCATGAGTAAACCCATAACTAAGAATGCCTAGAGGATTAGAAAAAGTTGTCTCACTAAAGCATCCGATTTCCCACCTACACTTGTGGCACCAAATTTAGTAATGGCATGCAGAGAAGCCTACCATGGGGGTAGCAGAAAAATCATAGATCACGAAGGTAGGGTGTTGGCAGATCTATCTACCTGTTCCATAGATGAAAATTTTCTTATCCCTACCTTTGACCCTATTGAGGTAACAAAAAAGGGATACGTTGAAAACATGTGGAAATGTAAAAATTTGATCAACAAACATTGGTTGAAAGAAAAGAGGGGTAGTACTACCAAGGTACCACATGAACTGTTTAGAAGCAACTTCCATGAAGAGTACTATGATGTGGCTACTCTATTAAGTAGAGTAATGGGCCTCCCTTGTGCAACCTTCTTTCAAGAGTTGATGTTTTATTTCGTTGAATAAATCATTCATGGGGGAAACAAAATTCCACTAGGCCAAGATTATCAGTGAAAACCTGCACGCATAGTTCATGGCCGTGAAGAAGATGTCACAATTCTACATGACCTCCTATCTGGTCTACCTCCTAGCATAGTAATTTCCATACAAATTCCTCTTCTTTGCCCCAAATCCAAATCTAGGGAGGAAAATCAAAGTATTTGACTGATACCCGTAGCTACAGTACAGGAACTTCAAGAGAGAGTACTAGAGAGTGAATGATGCCTTTATAGGGAATATTATCATACTCTTTGGAGGAGATTTTTAGAGGAGGGTCTCACATAGTGCTTTCACATTCATTTAGAGGTTTGTGTTCTTGTTTATTCAGTTGCTGAAGTTCACGTAAATCAGAATGAAGGGCTTCTCTGAAAGGCCTTACAAGTTGCCTCAGTATCCTAATGACCAGCTAATCCTACTAGAGGTCATTAGGAAATTGAAAAATGTTCATACTTTTCTAAGTGACAAACACTGGCCAGGGATTCTATATCTTCTTGCTTTTAGACAAAGAGTGTATGCACTTCCTGCTACCCAGTGTGCCGAATACTCAGAGAAAGAGATAGTAGAGTACAATTTGGAGCTCTACACATCCTGGCCCAGAATGGATCCCTATGGAAAACTAAAGAAGTTTTTTGGGAGAGAGTACACCCACTTGCCTCACATAGAATATTTATAGGCCAACTACCAGGATGACAAGTAGGTGAGAGTGAGGCACTATATGCGGATGACCGCACAATTTGTAAAGACAATCAAGTTGTTCCCAGTGCCTAATCAGGTTGTAGAGGAGGAGGACATCCGTGTTGACCCAAGATTAGATGTTATTGCCAAATTGTCATTGCCACTAATAGACTAGAGTGAGGAAGAGGTCAATGACCTCAAAATTATAACTAAACCCATCAAAAACAAAACAAGGAAATGGGTTGATGCCCAAGTTGCTCAACTTAAACTACAGGGAGCTATATTCACATATATTGAGCTTGAAGATGAGCTTGAAAGTGAAACATATAGCAAGGTTGCTGCTGCCCCAACTGAAGAAACTCCCAAATCTCCTCCAGCCACAAGATCAAGGAAAATGAAAGATGTGTCTGAGTGCTAGCCCAAACACAAGGTTTATACACAGAAGGCTTCAGAGGGAGAACCCTCAAAGAAATAAAACAAGTCAGTGGGATTCAGTGAGATGCCCACTATCGAGGAATATCCTTAGCATGAGGGAGAAGAAGAGGCTGAGCAACTGAAGTCACCACCTACTACCTCTGCTCCCACTGCCACTACTGTTGTTTCAACTCCTCCACCTCTTGCATCTTAGGTGCTTCTTGTTTCCTCTCCACATGTCATGGACATCTTAGTCAACCTTTCTTCCACTTCACCAACGACCTTGATCATGGTATTAGACTCCTCCTTAGCTATGACATTTCCATTGTCATCTACCTCACTACCCCCGCCATTGCCTACCCTCTCCACCACAGTATCTTCAACTGCCACAACCATTGTGCCTCCTCTCACCTTGCCTAATGCATTTTCTAAATACATGCAAGGGGTACCCGCAGAGCTCTAGGGGGTAATATTGAATCCCACTATCCGAGCTTTGATGGTTCAGATTGCTACTGGCCTACTTGTTCCTCCACCACCCACAAAGCCATCGAAGATGGAGGAAACTATGCAAATATCAGAAGACATGGAGAAATGAAAAAGGGAAGCCACCAAGGGAATCATGAAATAAATTGAGGATCCTTTCAAGGATGACTACTTCAAGCACCCCGAGGGTAGAGTAGGCTTGAGTGTGGATAAAATGGCAACCGATGAAGAAAGTCACAATATTTGTGGGAGGACACTAAGGTCCTCAGTGCAAAGTACATCATAGAGACCTTCGATCAGGAGCTTGAAGAGGAGTTGTTTCAACAACTCAAGGATGTCAGAGAAGAGGTTGAGCCTGAGAAACAACCTCCCAAAGAAAAGGAAGACATTGAACTTAATGTGGAGATACTCGAAGAGCCTCCACTAGTTGGGCAAGACAAAGGACTTGTTCGAGAAGAAGAAGTACCACCAAAGAAAGAAGAAGGAGAAAAGGAAGAAAAAGAAGAAGATGCTCCTGAAAAGAGCTCTGAGCTAGAACACCATAAATGGTTCAAACAAGAAACAGAAAGGGAACCTCAAAAAAAAGGTGTCACACCAAAGAGAATGTTGCCATCACTAAGTTAGAAAAGGAGAAGGCTATATTGATTCAAGAATCAGATGATGAAGAAGAAAGAGTTGAACGAGAAACCATAGACCATGAGGAGGAACAACCCCGACAGGAGCAGAAAGAGGAAGGTGATTATGAATCACTGCAAGGGGAGGCTCAAATGCCTGATTGGCCTTAGAAGCAACTACAAAAGAAAACCCCAACCCTCATTAATCTGAATTCTTGACTCGAGTCTATACTTTCTAGGGCAAAAACAAAGACTAAGAAGGAAAAGAAGCCAAGAGTCCATTCCAATATCATGGTTGATGCTTCAAGATCAAGGACTGTACATATTTCCACCCCAATAATAGACAAGGGAGAGAGGGCTAGCTACAATATCTCCACCATAAACTTGGGCACTATTACAAGAGAGCAGAAAATTGATGAATTCTAGGTATCAGTGGCCACAATAGTGGAGTAGATGAATAAGGATCAATCCTTTAAGGAGGAACTGAAGGCACAAGTGGCAGACCTTAGCTTGTATATTTAATAGTGGACATATCTAGAGGAAGAAGCTCCAACTACATCCTCTACGCCCCCACTCCTCTCACAAGAAGAACTCTCCAAGATGGAGAAAATGAAGAATTGGACCAAGCCTACCGTAGATTAGTTCAATTGAGTGCTATATAACTATGACATGGGCATAGGCCACACTGTCTGGATGACTAATAAGTTTTGAGAAGTGTAGAAGCAGTTAGAGGGCATAAAGAAGATTTGTCACCAATTTATCGAGCTGTATAGGATTACCTATGCTAAGCTAGAGGCCATTCTTAAGATGCCTGAAAAGACATGGGAGAAGGAACTGGCCCTTGTACAAGATGATCACTAGCTATTGGAAACATGGAAGATGGGCTTGGATCATAAAAGAGATGTTCTAGAAAGAGTATTGCATGAGGTCAAGCTTGACCTTGAATGGGTCAAAGAGCATAGGATGGAAAATGAGGAGTAACTGAAGCTAATGAAAAATTATGATATGCCCACTATGGAATTGGACCTTGAGAAGATCAGACCCTACTTCCATAAGAAAATGGAGCAACGGGAAGCAAACTCACTAACGCTAGACTTCATGGATTTTGCTGCTAGAGCCTTTGTCTAGTCAGAATCGGTGGTTAAGGACACTCCCAAATGCATGAAGAACTAGGAGCTAATAATGGGAAGATCCAAGAAGCCAGCCTTCCAAATCTTTCAATCTGATATTATGGAGTGAAATAAGCTCCAGGTGTTGATTGGTAAATTTGTGGAGTATGCCACTGTTCAAAAAAATGAGGGAAAGTGAGTGATAGATGATGAATTCCTGATAGTATAAGCTAAAAAGGAAGGAAGTCACAAGAAGACAAGACTGCTATAGTGCCAAGACACTGCAGGATGAAATAGGGAAGAAGAAAAAAATGTATTTTATATTAGTAAATTTTGGGGGTAGGTGAAACCCTAATGTAAAATGAATCTTGGTCACACAATGAGAATAAATCCTGGCCATTAATTTCACATTTGGAAAACTATAAATAGGGGGTCTCCTATCATTTTCAAAGAGAGAGTTGAGTTGTTGTAAAGACATGCTACAAAATTTTTAATAGAATTTCATTTCTTTGATGGATTCTTGAGTTTCTCTCTTGTTGCATGATTCATCTCCTCATATTTGATAGATTTAAATAGATTGAGTTTGTTGTTCTAGCTATTTTTAAGTAGTTCTAGTAGTTTAGTTGATAATGTCCATTGATTTTGAAGAATGTTATGGTGTTGATGCTTTCCATGTTCATGCTTTTTGCTGGTTATTGATGATAAAAAATAGTGTAAAGCTAGTCTGAACATTAATCCATTGTTGCACTTAAAATTCATCTTTTATTCATGTTCTATGGTGAATGAACAATTGAAAATCTACACACCTTAGAAGATAGCACTAGTTTCATGATACTGTGTGTTTTGGTTAAGTGGAACTCAGTTATAGGAAGGTTGTCCACCGTAGCATCCTCCATTATCATTGTTCATCAGTAGTTGTAGGTCTAGGAAGTCTTACCTCCCTTTTCCCTTTTGAACTTTCTTTGAAATAATAGTTTAGGAAAAGTTCCAACATCATTGTAAAGCCAAATGTGATTTTGTACACAAAGTTTTAGACTATTCTTTTGAACTTGCAACAATTGCACATCACTCTTAAAATCTCAAAAACTTCATTTGAAGATCTAATTTCCTTCCAACTTAGAAATTTTCCATGCCCCTTGTGATTACTAGAAAATCATATCAATCCATTGAGTTTTTTTGGAAAGTCATGACCTGACACCCAAGAGACCTTGGGGTAATTTTCTGCAACTTGTTTGTGGGAAGTTTCCTTTCAAGATAGGTAGTGCACTTGTGTGCTTCCTGTGTTGAGAAAGTGAAAAAACACCCATCAATAGGAAGGAGGGAGGGAGGGAGAGAGAGGTGGGATAGAGAGAATTAGAGAGGGAAGGGGAGAGAGAGAAAGAATGGTGAGATAGAGAGAGAATGGTGAGACAAAGGGTGAAATGATAGGAAATAGGATGTTCCACGTTTTAGGAGATGAAACTTGAATAGGGGAACTATTTTGCACCTCACTTCATCAGGAAACCCTAGAGATCCCTCAACCAAATGACTCTTGAAATTGAGGGAAGGGGATGCTACAAGGTTTCCTTAGGTGTGTTTAAATGAAGGGGTTCACCATTAAATTAAGCTTCTAACAAGAAATGCAAACATGAATAAAATAAACCTTAGAAACCTAGAGAATATGAAATCAGATCACTAAACAAAAAGATATAGAAAAGTACCGAGAGGATTAGAGATGACTAGACAAGATATGAAAACTTTGAAGTTTTCTATTCTTCAAGTGCACTAGTACTCATACACCAGGCTGAGCTATTTAGTCCCATTCTAGGGTTTCTGGGTAGAATCTACAATCTTCCAATGATTGAAAAAAATCCACTGAAAAATAGCAAAAGAGATATACTAGGACTCATACACCCAAGATAGTGATTTAGTCAAGTTATTATGGTTTCATTGATGTTTCTATAGCCTCTAGTGATCTTCTGTAGCTTTCATCCTGTCTAATATTTAGGTCCAAAAAATCTTAATTTCGATTTGTAGGTGATTTTCTGTGAAGATGACAACTTCTTGACAACTTTGACAACTTTCTTCAATCTTGCAACTTTGTCTTCAAAGGATCTTCAAGCTTTAAAACACCTAGATCTACAATCACACATGAAGGGAGAAAAATGTTGATTTTTTAGTGGATAGAAGTTTACCTTGGTCAAACCCCATTTTGGTAATCAAACCTTAAAATGAAATAGAAAATCATGAAGGAATGATGAATGAACAAATGCAATGTTGCAACTCACCAAACCCTTGAAATAAAGGCTACAATCTTATGTGAAATGACTCCAACGGATGTGGATCTTGACTCTAGATCTTGATATGAGATAATGTCTTTGAAGGCTTGCTTGAATCATGAAAACCTACATCACAAATGTTAGCTCAAAAACACACATGATGCATGATGAATTTGACATGATGATTTAATCTTGAATGTTGCTCCAAATGCTTGATAATTGTCTGTTGAATGCTCTCTTGATTGTAAATTTACTAAGATATTTGAATACTTGAATTGCTAGGTCTTGTTAGGATTGGTTAGATGAAATTATGTGAAATAAGCTAGTATTTATACTTGTTTATGTTAAATTTCCCAAAATTACAACACTACAAGCTGACATCAGATCTAGGAGAATAAAATCCCACCAAGAATTGAATTCAAAATAGGTCCAAGCTAAATCAGGACTCATACGCCAATTGGGGCATATGAGTCCTAGTAGCTTAAACTTGGGACACAAACTTCAAGAAATATTAAGTTCAATGCAATATTCAAGATTAGGTTTTGAAACCTAGGTGGGACCCATACGCCCAAGGTGGTGTATGACTCCCAATTCACTAGATATGGAACACACAACCCAAAAAAATGAATTATGATTGTTCATTTAATAAATATTGGGATTATCCTTAGAAAAATGCATATAATTAGTCTTGTGGATGCAAAACAGGACCAATTATGGCATAAAGAAGCCAATGTTGTAATAGGGAGGGCCCAAACAAGTGTGAAAATGTAAAGGGATACAATTTCCTACACTCCATTTAGCCCCCACTTTAGTGAGAGGAGGAACTTGCTTCAAACTCACACTAAAGTAGATAAATTCACATCAAGAGAGGCACAAGTCTACCAATGCTAGTGAGATAGGATGACAATGATCAAGAGGGTTGTACAAGTCCCCAGGATCAAGATCCTATGGAAAACCAAAATAGGAACAAAAGAACACACATGTGAATGATGTATGAAGCAAAAAAAAGGCACAACCATACACTGCCAAAGACATAAAGAAAAAAGTAAAGAAAATGAAACAAAGGGTGGATCAAGCCTTGACCATTTTTCCAACACGATGTGGATTAGATCTAAGTTGTTTTTCCAAAAAAATGTTTACAAGTGGAACACGATGTCCACCATGAAAACCCAAATGCACACTCATAAGGGCTAGTGAAACCTCATGCCATCCACTAGGTGAGCCCCTAGAGAGGTGAGACACATACACACATGACCGGTATGTGCTCACACACACAAGCAAGTAGCTATGGGAAAGTCACACCTAATTTTGACTCCCATACTCTACAATACCAAAGATATACCTCCTGATAACTTTGATAAGGTGCCACACAACACAAACAACAAGATTCATGAGGCAAGCAAAAATCTGTATGCTTGACACCCATGAATAAACAGGATGGCTCCATAAGCAAGCAAGGTGTGTTATGCAAGGTGGCCATATAATAGTTATTGCAAATACAAAAAAAGTGTAAGGTACATTCAAAGGAGTTTTTCTTAGTTCATGTAAGGTATTAACTTAGGGAACATTATTCCTAATGTCTCCAAGAGAGGACCAATCAAAGAATAGAAGATCACAACTTAGGGGATGCAATGTGTCATATCAAGCCACTAAGAGGAATATAATATGTTAAGAGAGATCATGCTCTTGAAGGAAATCACACCCAATGTCACCACAAAAAGAAAGATACATCACATGAAGTAAGAATACTACACAATGAAACATGAGTTAAAAAAGAATAGTGGCAATGTATGCCCCCACTTTAAAGAAATTGATAAACACCATGTTGTCAACAATTACTTTAAAGTAGCAAATAATCAATGCTAACAAAAATAGGGAATGAGAGCTTATTTGGAAAGCCTTATGCCAAGTCATATGTTTCCAAGTGAAGCCACATCATGAAAAGGGGTTCCCCCCATAATGAAATCCCAAAATAGCATAAGGGATCCACAAATTTGGGGTTAGTATGTCTTTGCTACAATGTTGTTAAAGAGCTCAGAAACACCGTCATTCCCCCAGTACTCATGGAACCAAAAGAATGAAACAAAGAGAGGAAAAATAAAGAAAAATATTTTGGGTCAACATGGAAGAGACCTAAATGTCTCGATGCCTTACATCATTTCCAAAAGGAAAACACAAGACAAAGAAAAGATAAAGGATAATATTTTGGGTCAACATGGACGAGAGCTAAATGTCTCGACCATGTTGACCCAAGACAAATGAAATGATCAAATTTTCACAACATATAGAAGAATGTGGGTAAAAATAGAGGAATGCCACAAAGAGAGATATACATCAAATAGAATGGTATAGCAGATCACATTACGCCCATGCAATCACACAACGTGAAAAAGAAAACAAAAAAAGACTAGTAAGACACATGTGATTCAACCTATAGCATGTCATTTGTATCCCAATCTTGTTCATCGTATACAGAAGGAAGAAAACTAGCCAAAGGGACAACAGCGAGTGCGATACTATGACAATGCTATCTAATTCTTTCCCCCACTGAGTGCAAGACAAGAATGAGCTGAGGTAGGTGATGAGAAAGAGCTACTTGCATTTTGAAATGATTCACAATGAATGTTAAAACATACAATAGTGAGGATGTTATGATCCTAAAAATATTATATGGCAAGGAGTGGAAGGGTACCCTTTTAAGGGACTATCTCTATGATATCAAACCTTTTGAATATTTGTTTTAAAGCTCAACACTCATTAGTACTATGTCCAAGAACTCTATGATATCAACAATGAGACATGTTTGTGTTCTTAGGATTTGGTTTTCAATTTTTGTGCATGGGTAGTAATGTGATGTCCTTGATGTAGAAGTATTTGTAGGGTTATTTCAGTTTCAAATGATGAACAAGAGAATTTTAGTTTATTTAGTTTGTAAGGCCATCATTGCTTGCTAGATTCACCAACTTGTGGAGGTGGATATTGAGAAAGAAGACTTGAGATGATTCTATTATCCTTGTGAGGCATTGGTTGTTTTTTAGGAAGGACACTTATGTTGGGAGGAGGATCTTGGTATCCTATCCCTTTGGTATCTTCAGTTGTTATTTATTCTAAGAGTTGATGAATTTCATGTTCATTTGTTATGTCACATCCTTTCTTAGTTAATTTATTAAATCCTTGGCCATAATTTTCTTCTAAGTTGATGGGAGTGTTCATAACTTTGTTAACATAGGATTGATGCACTTGATTAGAGGAACTAGGATCACTTATTGTAGGAAGTTTAGGTTTATCTTGTGATTCATTTTTCAGGATGTAAAATTCCAAACATATGAAGTGGTGGGATAATAATGGAGGAATAAAAGGATGTATTAGCCTCAAGCTTGTCAAGGAAATCATTTATGAAGTTGTTCATGTTGTCATCATCTTCTCCAATGATGACAACTTCACGAGGAAGACATGCATTAGGAGTTGATTGAGCATGAGTGAGTTCAATTTCATTAGGATCATTTCCAAAAGCATAGCTTGACACATCCACTGATGACTTCAAGGACATACAAAGATTACCAAAGCACATATCCATGATGAAATGCAACACAATGACCTAGAATGAAATGTGTAAATGCAATTTTCAGATTCTAAACAAGGTAATTTGTTGATAAAATGCAACAATCTAAAAATGAAATGTTGTAAATGAAAATTTGAAATTAAGAAATGCATGAAAATAGAAAAATTAAGCTAGATCTAATGAAATGAATGAAACATAAACACAATAAACTAAAACAGAGATTTGACAATAGCAAACAAAAACAAAAAAATGAAGTTTTTAATGTTGTAAAATTCAAGTTTAGGTTTAATAAGGGACTAAATCACCCAAATGGGTGAATGAGTCCCAGTTAGGGTTTTTGGTAGATTCAGATAGTGAAAGAAACCAACAAAAAATTTCCAAAAATTAGCAAAAACAAACTATACAGGGGCTAAATCACACATGTGGGTGAATGAGTCCTGAATTAGGGTTTTGACACCAAATTCGAAAAATCCAACGTTGATCCTAAGGTTTCTAACTTGTATGTTGAATTGAATGTTTGCAATTATAAAAATTCAGTGAAACTAAATCATTTGAGATGCAAAAATGCAACCTATATGAACTTTCCACTAATGCAATGTTTAGAAGCCCTAAATCCAAATTAACAAATACAAAATCTAATGTAAAGTTAATGTAAGCTAGATCTAGGACTGAAATGATCTCTAAATCTAAAATAAAGGGTCTAAAGGTTGGGTGCACCAAAATGAAATTATTGTGATGGAACCCCTAAAAATGCTTTGTGTTCCATCTCAAAAATATTGCAGAATTTGGTTATTTCCTTACCTTTAGGCTTAGGGTTTCGTTCAATATCCATGATTTAGGGTTTGTGTTGTTAAAACCTTTCCCAAGTTACCCTTGATTTTGAAGTTTATGACCATTGTTCTATTTTTTCGTTGACCTTTCGTCATAGGTCCCTAGCTAGTTAAGTTATGACTCATGTCATTGAGTCCATTCTATTACCAACCCTTGAATCCTAATGATCCCGACTATTGCCTGTCGCAACACAAGTTTTGCTTTATATTGATCAGGGTTGATGTTCTTCAAAATATTTGTCTATTTCTGGGCTTGAGTTTTAATACTATCCATGGTCACCTAAGGTTTTAACCGTAATTATTATGCCCCCCTCTACCATAAGCCTAGTAGTGGCGCTCTTTTATGAACTAACTTTTGGAATGTGCAGATTTATGGTTTTATGATGATCATTCAATCACCGCAAGCAGATCATAGCCGTTCCCCATGCCCCCACTCTGTTTTTATTTTTCATGTAAAATTCCAATAGGATGGTTGGTGAACGCCACATGTCCTCTTCATTGGTAAGCCCAACACTTTTAAAAGGATGGTGGGTGATGAATTGGTGTGATCAATGGAGGTTGTTTAAGTGATGTGGCTTCATCAGGTTAGTTCCCCACAACCCCGTCTGATTTTATTTTGTCTTAAAATAATGTTGCAGGCTAGCAGGCTATGGACATCTATCCCTTTATGGAGGGGTACACTTGGTTTTCAATGTAACAAATATTTTATCAAGCAAGGATCGATAGTTGATAATGGATGACGTAGGTCAATCCTGACCACTCTCTACCATCCCATGTAGGATTGACTCATGCCTTTTTTTTCTTGGCGGGAAAGCAGGTGACCACCACGTGGAGTAATCTAACATTGGTCGAAGGGACATTAGTAAAGGAAAAATATTAACAAAATTTTCCAAGAAAGCGGGAAGGCTAGATGGTGCAAAACAAGAATTGATTTCTTCTGCACGTGTTTGAGATATGATGGGTGTTTTTGACCTTGACCATCATTTTTGTTAGAAATTTTTACAAGTGGATAGGTGGTTTGCATTAAAGGAAAGTATGGGTTAGTGGATTGAAATAAAATGCTGACCACTCCTTGTCATCCTATTGATCAAAGGTACAAGTGGGTTAATTCTCACGAGCGAGTGGGAGATATTGACATGATAGGTTTTCTTTAATGCTAAATGGATGATTAAGTGTGTAGAAAAAGTGGATGCATATCCACATGGGATTTTCTAATTAGACAAAGGAAACATACACATGCAGATAGCTTTCTTATAATTAATCCTTGATTTTAATTATATGTTGATCCATCTAGATATATGATCAATTGTTGAGATTCAAAATCAAGCGGTGCTCATTCGTGCAAGCATTCCTTGAGCATTAATGGTCGACACACTCAAAATTGCTTGATATAATGAGAGTTGGCAGCCATATTTTTCTTCGCAATTGCAATTAGATGAAGATGACGTAAAGAAATTTGGTGTGAAGTTGCAGAGGCAGTTGTAGAAGGATTGAGGATAGTTTCTCCTCAATAAGTTTCTATAAGTATTTTTTATGTTTCGACTGCTTATCTATTGGTTGGTCTTGGGAAATTATTATGGGCTCTGTAGGTTTTAGTTACCTGGGGTTTGTAGGGGTTGATTATTTGAAGAATTCATGCCGGTTGATAGGTTTTATACATAGTTGTGAAGTGTATTTGTCCTACAAATTTGTAAAGTTTCTCTGCACTTGGGAATTCATAAACTATTTCCATGTTCTTCTGTAAGAAATGGTTAAGCCAAGTGAGTCTGTCCAACCAGTTAGAAGATCTAGGAGACTTAGCATGCTTGAGTCCCATGAAAATGCACTTGAAACTAAACTTGGCACACCAGGAGCTCTTGTAACACCAAAGGGTAGGAGAAGTTCCCGTAATAAAACTAAAAAGGGTGGTGTTAGGAGAAATTACCACCTAAGGAATAGGGTTGTTGGTCGTGACTAGGGAGAGTCCGGTGGGAAATTTTCTAAGTCTTGTGGGAAGAAGAAGAATAAGTACCACAAGGCTTATGATTCTTATATGGGAAGGCACAACTCTCTTGTGGAGGATTCATCTGGTCCTTTGAGTGATGAAGGAGATACTAACCTAGAGTACAACTGTTACCTTCTTACTCTAGTGGCACGAGAGGATTCTAATGATGGAGGGGTAGTGGCTTCTCCAGTTTTAGCAAGAACATAGAGTAGACGTGCATACTCTGATTTTGAAGATTTTGAGTAGCACCTCGGTTCTATTTTTGTTTTTGATGACACCTCCACCACAGTGGTAGGTCTATACCTTTCGGTGAGCGTATATATATTTTTTTATCTTTAATGCTGATTTGGAAACCTTTTCAGTTGGTGTGAAGGAGAGGTGTTGGACACTGTTGCTTCGATGGAAAATATGCCTTTTCATGGATGAGGGATTTTTGGAGCTATTGCAATGATGAAAGATTCCTTTTGGAAGGCTGGTTTGTCTTGATATGGAATTTTGTGTTTTTCTTTTCCCCCATTTTGCAATGAGAAAATGTAACCATCTGGGAAATATTTGAAACTAAAATGAAATTAAGTGTCAAATGTAAATGTGAGTGAAATGATAATTTGGCCTGAATATTGTTGCTCCCATATGCTATAAATGGGAATTTAGGGCCAGAGAGAGGGGGGTTGTTCTGTAATTGATCACATAGAAGATTGTAAAGAATATACTGGAAATTTTAGTGTTAAGTCTTAGGTTCAAGTTTTCTAATATGCACATGTAGTCCTGATAGTAATACTGACAATATAGAATAGAATAGTGTGAGTTCTACACCATTTTCTCTCCTATGTACTAGTTTTATAAACTATAAGTAATATAATCGAGGGTTATCTTACTTGTCTCTATTGTTTTCCAATGGGTGTATGGTTTTATTTTTGCTTATTAATTCAAAGAGTTGATGTAAGTGCTTGAATGGAGCTATAGATTTATGTTAAATCATGTACTAGGATGTTAGTAAGAAGTGATGGTTGGGATATAATGTTGAAGTAGTGTAATGTAGTATCCTCAAGGATTTAAATAATGTCATGTGTGAGATTGCTATCAAATTATGTAAATGTTAGAATTGACTTCGTTCCAAGGATGAGGCACTAATATAAGTGAGGCGATCATGTTGCATTTCATTGATTATTTAATCAAAAAACTATTTATTAAATCACATTCTCTGAAGTGGGTTACAATTATGTTATGTTTTACCTTTCTCAGGCTTCGAATATGAATTGTTGTTAAGAAGTAGCCAACCCCTTTGATACATTTTGTTTGTTGAGCCATGATATGAGAAATATTTGTGTGTTGCAATGTTCATGATAAAATTACATATGGATATCTTGTAAACATTACTAGGATCACCCTCTTGGGCTTGATAGAGCCTGAAGAGTAGAGGTCTAGCCTAGCAAGCTAGTACTTGTTTGTTGGCCAATCCTTGCCTTTACTTATCATTGGATTCTATAAAATTCATAGGTAAATGGTGAGATTAAGTTTGGTTCTAAAAAAATAACCAATAGATCTAAAATATGATGTTCCACCTTTTATGAGATAGAATAATTAGGGGACCTATTTCGTACCTCACTTCATTAGGAAAACCTAGAGATCCCTCAACCAAATGACTCAATTAAGGAAAGGGGATGCTACAAGGTTTCCTTAGGTGTGATTAAATGGACGGGTTCACCATTAAATGAAGCTTGTAAGGAGAAATGCAAGCATGAATACACTAAACCCTAGAAACCTAGAATATGAAATTAGAAATGCTAAACAAAAAGATATAGAAAAGTATCTAGAGGATCAGAGATGACTAAACAAGATTTGAAAACTTTGAAGTTTGTTGTTCTTAAAGTGCACTGAGACTCATATGCTAGGTTGGGTGATTTATTCCCATTCTATGGTTTCTTGGTAGAATCTGCAATCTTCTAGTGACTGACTAGAATCTACTAAAAATTGGAAAAAAAGAGCTATACTGAGACTCATACACCCAAGGTGGTGATTTAGTCTCATTATTAGGGTTTTATTTATTTATTTGTATCCTCTAGTGATCTTCTATAGCTTTCATCTTGTCCAATATTCAGGTTTGAAAAGTCTGAATTCTAATTTGTAGGTGAGTTTTCGTGAAGAAGCAAACTTCTTGACAACTTTGACAACTTTCTTCAATCTTGCAACTTTGTCTTCAAAGGATCTTCATGCTCTAAAACACCTAGATCTGCAATCACACATGAAGGGAGAAAAATGTTGATTTGTTAGTGGATAGGGGTTTGTCTTGGTCAAACCCCATTTTGGTAATCAAACCTTAAAATGAAATATAAAATCATGAAGGAATGATGAATGAACAAATGCAATGTTGCAACTCACCAAACCCTTGAAATAAAGGCTACAATATTATGCAAAATGGCTCCAATGGATGTGGATCTTGACTTTTGATCTTGATATGAGATAATGTCTTTGAATGTTTGCTTGAATCATGAAAACCTACATCACAAATGTTAGCTCAAAAACACACATAATGCATGATGAATTTGACATGATGCTTGAATCTTGAATGCTACTCCAAATGCTTGATAATTTTATCTTGAATGCTCTCTTGATCATAAATTTTCTAGTATATTTGAATACTTGAATTGCTAGGTCTTGTTAGGATTGCTTAGGTGAAATTATGTGAAATAAGCTAGTATTTATACTTGTTTATGCCAAATTTCTCAAAATTACAACACTATAAGCCGACATCAGATCTAGGAGAATAAAATACAACCAAGAATTGAATTCAAAATAGGTCCAAGCTAAAGCAGGACTCATATACTATTTGGGTGTATGAGTCCTAGTAGCTTAAACTTGGGACACAAACTTCAAGAAATGTTAAGTTTAATGCAATATTCAAGATTAGGTCTTGAAAACTAGGTGTGGGAACCATATGCCCAAGGTGGCGTATGAGTCCCATATCACTAGATCTAGAACACACAACCCAAAAACATGAATTATGATTGATCATTTGATAAATATCAAGATTATCCTTAGAAAAATGCATTTAATTAGGCTTGTGGATGAAAAATAGGACCAATTATGGCATAAAGAAGCCAATGTTGTAATAGGGAGGGCCCAAACAAGTGTGAAAATGTAAAGGGATACATTTTCCTACATTACAAAGGGAAGGAGAGAGAAGGAGAGAGAGAGAGAGGGGTAGAGAGAGTGAGTGAGGTAAGATAGAGAGTAGACATATATATATATATATATATATATATATATATATATATATTGTAGACATGTCAAATTTACATCATGCATAATCATATTCCATTCATCAAATAAATCGGGACTTTATTTAAATCAAACCCAAATCATATTCCACCATTTTCTGATTTAAATAAATCAAATATTTAAGTCCTAAAAGTCAAAATCATCTAAGCACCATTAAATCAGCATAATCATCATTTATTTAATCTAACCCTGATTAAATAATAATCTCACCCACTTGCATTATCTAGATCTAACTACTTGCACATATAAATCAATTTATTGATTTATTAAATCCAATATTTTCCCTCAACATGACAAGTCAAACATTGCATTTATTGTTGTTTTTCTTGTCCCCCTCTCAGAATTTATTGCAAATTTGAATTCAAATTCTCCCTCTCATGGGCACTCTTCCCAAATCTTGCACAACCATTGACCACTCATCATTTGACAAGTGCTATCTTCTCATCAGAGGATCTTTAGTCCCACATTCACCATCTTGGCCAATCTCTCATCAACAAAATCTATAAAATAAGGCCTTCATTCTCATTCATGGATCCACAATTTTATGCAAGGTTACTCTCTTGGTTTGAGAAATAATCTTGTTCTTCATCTCCATTGCAATACATCATCATTTAGCTATTGATCAAGGGTTGGGAAAGGGTCACTAGCACATATGACACCAATCCAACATGGAATAGGTGATTATCTTGCTTTTGAAATGTCTTCTTGATGTTGTTTTTGTTACTTGTGGCATTTCTTTAGCATAGATATTTTATTTCATGGAGGTATTTGCAGATTTGTGTGTTTAGACTAACCTTTCTAATAAGTATTTGAAGTTGGTCTTACATGCAGATTTAGGGTACTTCATTATGGCGCTAGAAGGAGGGCCTTCACCATTGGATATATATGTTACTAAAATTTCTAAATTTGATTGATGTTTCATTATTTCTGAATATCATCACTGTCATCTTCTATATGCACTGAAGTTCTAAAATCTGATAGAGGTGATATTGATTTAGCACAGATCCAAAATTAGTGTTTATATATGATACGCTACTAACACTCATAAGTTTGATTGATGCTTTGTTGTTTCTAAATATCATTGTTAACTTCTATATACTCTTCCTGTTTTGGACTGCCCATGTATGCCTGGAGTATTTTTTTTTTTTCAACTGATCTTGCTTGTTTCTTGTTACACATATTGAGCAAGTAGCTTGCATATTCATGTCTGATGATTTGCATAGCAGCAGATAAAGTCATTACCTTTCCTAAATGTGAAATTACATAGAACATGCTGCTCCATGTTTTATGTTTTTCAGTTTGATTGGAAACTAGATTTACGCCAAAACCATTTTTATTTTCTGTCCCTTTCATAAACTGTGTGAAAGAGCTGATCATGTTTGAAAAGTGGTGAAAAGCAGGGAGATGTCACTCAAATAAAATCATATCCTTTTCTGATCTGGAAGTTCTCTGACAGTGTTATCTATTGTGTGAGCGCTTAAGACTTCTTGATGATTATTCTTTTTGTTACCTTTCGCAGTAATTGCATGGAAAGGAATTCAAATATCTATTAATGTATCTAATAACTGCGTGAATGTCATCAGAAAAGTAATTTCTTATGAAATAGAGTTGTGTATCTATTTTTCGCATACATCTTGCTGTCTAGTTACAATTCATAATAACATTCAACGTTTCTACTATCACAAATTTCTGGATTTGACTGTGTTTAATTTTTAACATCAATATGTTTGATCAAACTTCATGATTTATCATCAGGATCACCTAATCATTCTATTGAAATGAATGACAAAATACATGTTTGACTTTTGAATCTACTTCTAACAGGTCCTGAGCATTTACCAATGGTTTTGAGGGTACCGAGTTGTAATTATTTATTAATATGGTAGCCTATTTATGTGGATCTGGCAGAACTAAACATATCAAGACAAGTAGAGCTTTTATCTATGCAATCAAGTTCTAAATTCTCAAGTTTATGCTTGAATTCTGTTGTTCATAGCCTTAAAAGTCTTTGTGCGAAAAGTAGTTAGCTTTGTCTATCGATTTTATAGCCTTAAAAATCTTTGCTCTGCTTAGGCGTTATGATTGAGACTGGGTAAAAATCGATATGACAGATATAATGAATGCTTTAAATTCTATCATTTAATGGCTGTAGAATCTATATTTCATTAGGAAATGTGCAGCCTAAAACAAGTACTTTGCAGAAGTGCGCAATAAGGAGAGAAATGCGAAGGCAAAGTGTGTTGCAGATGTTTCATCAGGCAGATCATCCCTGTACAAAAATCTTATGCTCTACAAAGTCAACAAGATTCCTTACTTTTTCCTATAGCGCTTTGGTTAATTATCTTTTCTTTCAGTCATTCACAGATGTATGGCCAAATCCTCAACGTATTTCCCTTCTCTTGATTGTCCTTTCCAAAAATTTATGATTGGCGTATTTCTCTGACTCCTCTCCAAACATAGCTATCATTTTAGTCAACATTTCCTTAATGTCTATGCCGCTGTTTATCATTATGAGCGACTTCAGCCCACCTGTTATTTATCAGAAATAAATGAAGTAAATGAGATGAGAGAAGTTGATTTGATTGTATTTTCTTCTTTGGGAATGAAGATTTTGGATTCTACTTTTCTTGTATTAAACACCGAATGAAGATTTGAAATCTTTTCCGCCCAATTTCCTTTGCTTTTATTATATCTTCAGCTAGGAAGGATATCATTTTAAGCCCCTTTATGACTTTTGAGTTAGTTTCCTTTTGGGGGATTTTTATTTTTCTAAATCAAGGCTTTCCCTAAAAATTTAATGGCAAGTGGGATTTTTTATTTCTTCGTGTAAAATCATTGGTTCTTTTCAAAGAATAAATTGTTCTATTATTTAAAAGGATAATGTTCAAAAAGTTATCTTGATCAAACAAACTTGAATCTTATTTAATTGTGTTTCTTGTCTAATAGGTACAAGGAAAAGCAAAGGCGAAAAGGTACAAAGCGAAGGAGAAGGCTAGCAAATGAAAATGAAAGGAGGGGAATTTTTTTTTGAAAACTCAAAGTGTTTTTAAACGCTTTAGTGTTTGGTCAACACTACTTCACGAAATTGTTTATCTTTTCATTTTAGAACACTAATTTTCATTTGGGTCTAAAATGAACAATTTGATTTTCATTGCAAAGGGCTTAAAATGAATCTTAGGACAAACTCACTAGATTTTGTTTGAGGTTAAGAATTGAACAATCAAAGCTCACACTTCATTTTGGTGCTTAAAATGAACTCACAATTGCTTTGAAGGCTATAAAATGAAAAAGGGCTTGAATTGTGTGATTTTGTCTTTTGAGTGCGTATCCTCTCCCCTTGCGCTTCGTGCGATCTAGGGTGTAAGAGAAACACTCAAAATACATTTTATTGCTTTGAAACACTTGATTTGGGCTTAAAAATTAAACATCTTGTGCAAGTGTGAGTAGGGGCATTTTTGCGTACATTCTCTTTCTTTGTGCCATCAAAGATCGATCGAGTTACGGATTGTGTCTTTGCTTGCTTTTGTTTATCTTAGAGGGCCTACCTTGGGGAAAAAGCACTCACCCAAGGGAACGACTCAACCAGTAACAATCTAAAGCCAAGAGTATTTCCAGCTGGGATATAAATGTGGGTATTGGTTAAACGCCATTATCACGCGATTGGCTCCGACAAGATGGATCTAAAAGGGGACTCTTGCCGTATGGGTCAATCTCCATGAACAGAAAGTCCTTACTAGAACCCATGTGCTAGAATTTTCCAAAATCCTTAATCTATTTGTTGGTGCAAGAACGGTCATTCTGAAGCCACCCCACACTCTTACGGTCTTCTAGTAGAGATGGAAAGCATGCCATGGGAGTTTCATGGGTGTTGATGCTTGGCTGCCCTGATTGACGTTAATGAGCCGTGGAGGGGAGCCAGTGGCGTCAAGCATCTAACCATCCGCTAGAGATAAGCATAGCTGGACTTGTCTAAGTGGGAATCCAAAAAATATTGTCTTACACATCCATAGGGCTTGTAATTGTTCTTCATTTGAAAACACAGTGTTGTATTCAAAAACATTTTGCAAACAAGCATTCAACATGATTCTCAAATTTCAAACCCTCTTGAAGACAAATATCATTGACTCAATCCATATGTTACTGCTTTCCCTTGGGATTCACGTCCTTAGAGGTTCCTAAGCATTGGATTATACCTCAATTTGTCTTCTTGAGTAAACAATAGGAAAACCCTTGCCTTAAGTTCATTGAATTTCCACATAAAATATCTTGTGGGGTTTAAAGAAATTAAGACATTGGACATCTTAGTTTGAAACTTTAATCAAAGAGTGTTTTTCGTAAAATAAATCCATTAAACAAAGATAAGAAAAATGAACTTTCATGTGTGTTGAAGACTCCAAAATCCCAAAAGCACAAATCATTGATTGGAAATCCAAAATGTTCAAATCATTCCTTGGTTACAAAGGTCTTTAGGAAGCATATGCATGCTCTTCAATACCTAGGTCTAGGAAAACAAAGTGGTATTTTTAGGTTCATCTAGGGATCAAAACAAATCAAACCTCTTTCATCCATCTTTCAATACATCAAACATGATCTCACAAATCATCTTTTGAAGAAACCTTGAAATCATCCTTGAAGTGCTAGGCTTTATGACAAAATCAAGCAAACATCAAAATCATTGAGACCAAGTCCTTGAAAACATTTATCAAAACACCTTTGGCTAGGAATGTGTAAATGCATCCTTTTGCATATCCTTAGTCAAAGTCATCCAAATCATCTTGTCTAGCTTAGTGTATGTAGATGAATCCTTCTCCATATACTTAGTTAAACAATCATCTTGTTTGGGTAGGTGTGGGTAGATGCATCCTTCTCCTCACACATATCCAAATCATCATCCTTTGAACACAACTATCCTTTAGATCATTATCAAACATCTTAGGGTCTTTTTGTTCAAAATCAAAATCAAAATCCAAATCAAGATCAAGGACAAAATCTCAAAATCCAAAAATCAAACCAATCAAAAATCCAAAGCCTAGTATTTCATTCAAGATCTATCAAAAGCCAAAAACATCCATAACATCCATCTTTAACCATCACCATCATATCATCATCACATTTGATCCTAAAAGCATCCTAAAACTTTCACTTTGGGACATAAAATAGAGATTAATCCAAAGAATCAAGAGATTCATCTCCCATATTCTTGAAGATTGATCCTTGTTTTATGGTTCAAACGAGATCTCAATACAAGAAGAGTATGGAAGCCCACAAAGAAACTCCCACTTCAAGTGACCTTAGCCAAACAAACGCAGAAATGAATCTTGTAGAATCAAGCAATCCATTGATCCTCCTCATCATCACAAAACCCACAAGAAGAAAATCAAGGGGAGGACCTCACCTTTGGAATGTCTCGCAAAGAAATAGCTGAAATGCTCCAAAATCTGGACAACCATAGAATCATCAACATCATGATGAGACTCAACCCTTCGTTGTACATGCTTGAACTAGCAAAACAAGGGGCCAAGTTGCCTTCGGATTTTGATGTGAGCACTATAGTAGAGACATCTTTTCCACCAATCTCATCCACCATCCCCATTTCATCTACACCCCATCTCAAAACATCATGAAAAATATCCCACAAATCACAACATCATTTGCTCCAACTCAACCCAATGTTAACAAGGGAAACACATTCCTCAATAAACTTCAATCACATCCCTTTGTAAATAACCAAAACTTGGACGCAAACACCACAGTGGAACAAAACATCCTCTATAATCCATTACACCAAAATGTTCCTCTCACTTTACATTATGACCTATCATCAACATCTTTTCACGGAGCACCACAAACACCTCTTCTCACAAATTCACAAGAGGAGGGAGACATATTCAGACCAGGGGGCATTTTCAACACCACAACACTCTCGCAAGGATTCAATCCCCTTACATTTCCACCTCTCCCACCATCACCATTGTCATCAACACCACTCCTTGGTTTAGGGCTTCCCCCTCTACCGAGTATCAATCAAAACATCATCCCAACCATCAATCAAAACATTTTGCCAAATGCTCAAAGATTATTGTTGACATCACAACAACAAACGACAAACACGCAAGCAATGGCAACATCATCAAACACCCCCACAACATTGCAAAGCATGGTCTCCCAAGGGCCAATCACATTAACAACGCCACTTACCACATCAACAACACCATCCACCAATCACGTAATCAACATGAAAACACCATCCACCAACCAAATAATCAACACAACATCATCATCTACCACCATTCCAAATCCACCACCACCTCCATCACCACCAATGTTCACCACATCAAACCAATTCGACGCAACATTACAAGCCACTTTTTAAAGAGGACACCGACAAGTGCAGAGACAAAAAGCCGTGCAACAAGCCACTCAAGCTGCCAAAGCCGCACAAGCCACATTACAAGCACAACAAGCACAACAAGCTAAAGATTTATTGCAACAACAACAACAAGAAGCCGCCCAAGCCTCACAAGCATTGCAAGCACAAAGAGTTGCTCAAGCACAACTTTTATTACAACAACAAGCCGCACAAGCGCAAGTAGCACAAACGCAAGCCCAAGCTCAAGAGCAATCTCAATATCAAGCACAACAAGCACAAACACAAGCACAACTTCTTGCACAAGCATAGCAAATACAAGCATATCATAAAGCACTAAAGCAATACCAAGAGCAACAAGAAGTAGCAGAATTGGCAGCCCAACAACAAGCATTGTGGGAACAAGAACAAGCAGAACAACAAGTGTTGTTAGAACAGCAACAAGCGCAGCAACAAGCAGAACAAAAAGTGTTGTTAGAACATCAACAAGTACAACAACAAGCAAAAATCCTAGCGCAACAACAACAAGAGCAACAACAAGCATTGTTCATCCAAAAGCAAGTAGAAGCCTACTTCGCTCGCCACAACATACCGATACCATTGAACAATGCACCAACCAACCCATCCATCCAAACCACGATTGCAACACCCCAAAACACATTCATTCAACCCCCTGATCCTCAGAATGATATGACGACACAACTCAAGTTGCTCTCGCAACAAGTACTCGATCTTCAATCAGGGCGAACAACCAAAACGCAGAGTAACTTGTCTCCCTATCCATTTGATAGGGGCTTAGAAATGAAACCATTCCCTAAGGGATTTGAAATCCCCAAATTTGACAAATATCAAGGGACAGGAAACCCTGAAATCACATCAGGGAATTCCAAGTTCATTGCATGGAAGTCGCATATGACGATACGTATCTGATGCGGCTATTTCCTAGAAGCTTGGTGGGTCCCGCTATAGAATGGTTCTCTCACTTACCTACATACATTAGAATATTCCAAGAGATTACAAGTGCATTCATTACGAACTACGCAGGTAACATTGCAATGGATGTTAGTCTCGAAGAACTATACGCTCTAAAACAAGGGAAGAATGAATCTTTCGCTTCATTCCTTCAACGATGGCGATCCAAGGCCAATCGGAGCAAGTGGACCATGCCAGAAGAACAACAAGTCTGCACAATCATAGCCAACCTTGAATGTCATCTATCATTCCATCTCAAAGTTCAGGGTATCACCACATATGATCAATTGATCTCCAAGGCGCTTAGCATCGAAAGAGCCCTTGTGACTCAACCCATCAAATCAACATCATATCACGAACCACAAAACAACCGCCCTTCATCAAACTACAATGATAAACCTCATACATGGGCGAGAAATAAGAACATCACTAATGATGGCGTCGTCGATGCCAAGGTGGTCGTTAGTGGTCCACACCAAAATACACCCGCACCGCAAATTCAACCACAATGCCAAAACACTCATCACACAACATACCAACCCAATAATCCCACCATCAATAACGTCAATGACCAAAGAGGACCACCTCAATGCAAAACATACCCCAAACGAAAATACACTACTTTGGGGGAACCACTTGAGGACATCATGAAAAAGCTAATCGACGAAAAACTCATTCAAGCTCCTACATTTGAGAATTATCAAGAACCTGATGTCAAACCTCCTTGGTACAATGAGAATCAACTATGTGAGTTCCAAAAAATCAAAGGCCACACCACAAACAATTGTATGAGACTCAAGAACATTATCCAAGATCTCATCGACAAAAGAATCATAAATGTGGAAGCACCTACAGGGAATCAGGACCTTAAAATCTACACGAATCCGATGCCAAATCATGGCAACAAAGGGAATAACAAGGATAAAGGAAAAGGCAATGTAAATCATGTATACAAAATAGTTGTTGCCAACCTCAACGAAAACTGCATGGTCATCACCATCAAGGGCGCCCATGCCGAAGATTGTGGAGTCACCACAAGAGGCGGCAAAGTCACCATCGCAGGATCATCCCAACCCAATAGAGTCCCTACATCAAGAGCCGTTCCATATAGCTACAATGCCGTAGACCAACTCAAAAGAACACCAACACACATCTCCATCATGGAGTTGTTAAAAATATCATCGGCCCATAAAAAGATCCTTGAAGAAGCATTAGCCTCATCTACCGTCCCCGCAGACCTTGATGCGGAACAATTCCAAGCTATGGTCGGAAACATCATAACACCTAATCTCCTTACGTTTTCTAACCAAGATTTTCCCACCCAACCATCTCAGAATCGTGCACTTCACCTGGAGGTCATTGTGAACAAAAGCAAAATCAAAAGGGTCTTGGTGGATGGAGGTGCAGGTTTGAACATCTGTTCTTTTAGTCTCATCAAGCAGTTAAAGATATCAGAAGATTCCATTGATAAAGGGAAGGGCATCACAATCAGAGCATATGATGACCAAGAAAGAGTGTCTCAGGGCACAATTAAGCTCCCTATCCAAGTAGGGCCAACACTCATGGAAACCACATGTCAGGTCTTGGACCTCGAATTGCCATACAATATCCTCCTAGGATGCCCATGGATTCATGCGATGAAAGCCGTAGCATCAACCTTCCACCAATGTGTGAAATTCACACATAATGGACAAGAGGTTACCATCCATGGAGATCCTGAGCCATTTTCATATTGCAAGAACCTTGAAGCCAAATATTACAAAATCCCCCAAGTGCCAAAAAATGATGAGGGCCCATCCACATCATACATCAATCCCGCCACTCTCACGTCCACTTCTGCAATAGAGACACCCACCATTCCCACCATATCCAATATCAAGCTCATCATCCAGGATGACGGTTGTGGAAGTTATAGGCTCCCTAACAATGCTTTTGTGATAGGAGAGTTACCACAATCTCCAAGATCATGAGGACGCCCACAAGAAAATCAAGCTACCACATCACAAACCTATCCTCAAAATTATCCTAAATTCACAAGGTGGGGAGACCTTGGCCATGAGGTAATTGAAGCAGATCCATCAAACATGTTGTATCGAGATGAAAGACCGACACCTGAATTACCAATGGATGAAAGAAGCATAGGCCTACACATGATGCTTGTGATGGGCTATGACCGCAATCAGAGACTGGGACAAAATGACAATGGGCTCTTAATACCAATCATGCCTGAGATGCGACCTATAACAAATCTTGGTATTGGATGTACCCCTCCGAGAATAACCATACGTGGCCGAAGTCCTCCGGTTTGAGCCACTAATATTTCTCCTTATCTAGTCCTAGTACAAGTGCACTCACCAATACCCATAGGGACAGACATGCATAACTTTATCACTGAGCCCTATATTAGTAGTGATGACGAAGATACCTTATCCAACCTACCTAGGTTATTTGAAGATACCACCCTGTGTATGATTAGTACCATATCCTTTGAACCAGATAGTCAAAATCATGAGATCCGCTTAGTATACCCCCAACTAATCGACTATGACCAACGAGGACCACCAGTTCTCAATACATTCAAAAATGATGAAGCACTCTTAGAATTCATGGGGTTGAGGGATAACATTCCAGATGGAGATCACAAGGTAGGATTCATAATAGAGTTGGACAGTGAGTGAAAACCACACGGTGGCACTCTCTGACAACAAAATAGTAAAAATAAAGGACGTATCCAATGGTGAAAACCTCTCTGAGGCACCTGAGGATGAAGGATTCAATCTTCCCCTAAGAGCTATTCATCAAGAGAAGTCAGTAGTCTTGGCCGAAAAATGCAACCCAGTCAACCTAGGAACAGAGGAGACCCTGCATATCACATTCTATGCAGAATCACTATTATCAGAAGAGCAAGAACTCATAGCAGCATTCCTAAGGGAAAGAAAAATAAACTTTGCATGGAGTTATACTGATATGCCAGGACTTGATCCAAATACTGTGGTCCACCACCTAGCAGTGTATCTAGATGCAAAACCTGTCAGATAGAAGCTTCGCAAAATGCATCCTCAAATTGCTTTGTTAGTCAAAATGGAGCTCAAAAAGCTATTAGATGCTGGATTCATCCGACCAATTGATTATCTAGAATGGGTATCGAACTTGGTACCTATTTCAAAACCTAATGGAGCTATCAGAATCTGTACAAATTTTAGAGATTTGAACAAAGCATGTCCCAAGGATGATTTCCCACTCCCCAACATTGACATGATAGTAGACATGACAGCAGGGCACGAGATGCTATCGTTAATGGATAGATTTTCAGGATATAACTAGATCATGATAGCAAAAGAAGACCAACACAAGATGACTTTTACTTGTCCATGGGGGACCTATTGCTGGAACATGATGCCATTCGGCCTAAAGAATGCAGGAGCAACCTATCAAAGGGCCATGACACTAATATTCCATGATATGATTCACAAAATAGTCGAAGACTATGTTGACGACATCCTAGCAAAGTCAAGAAAAAGACAAGATCATATAGCAACCCTAAGTGCTATCTTTGACAGATTAGAGGAATACAAGGTCAGACTAAACCCCAAGAAGTGCATCTTCAGCGTACAATCAGGTAAACTGCTAGGATACATAGTCTCCATGAGGGGTATCGAGGTGGATCCAGCAAAAGTCAAAGCAATCCTTGAGATGGAAGCACCAAGAAACTTAAAGCAACTAAGAAGCCTCCAAGGCAGGCTCCAATCCATTAGAAGGTTCATAGCACAATTGGCAGACAAGCAGAACCCATATTCACACCTTCTCCACAAGGGGGTATCATACAAATGGGATACAAAATGCGAAGACGCATTCAACAAAATAAAGGAATATCTACTGACACCTCTAGTGTTAATGCCACCTATTCCAAGAAAGCCATTGATCCTATATGTGTCAGCAACAGCAGTAGCCCTAGGAGCTCTTCTTGGTCAGCATGATGAAAACGGAACAGAAAGAGCCATATACTATATCAGCAGGACAATGGTCGGTCACGAACTAAATTACTCATTCATCGAGAAAGCTTGCCTTGCAGTAGTGTTTGCATCCCAAAAATTTAGACACTACATGTTGGCACACAAGATCAAGCTCATTGCAAAAATTGATCCCCTAGAATATCTCTTATCCAAGGCAATGTTAACTAGCAGAATGGAAAAATGGGTCATGATATTATCAGAATATGACATCGAGTATGTTGAGAGAAAAGCCATCAAGGGTCAAGTTATTGCAGACCAACTAGCAGAAGCACCCATTTATTCTGAGAATCCTCTTGTATCTGAATTTCTAGATGAATCCATCTTTAACCTCAATGTAGCCGATCACTGGAAATTATACTTTGACAGCTCATACACACAGCATGGATCAGGAGCTGGTGTCTTCTTCATCACCCCACAGGGGGACTGCATACCAAGGTCATACAAACTAGCATTCCCTTGCACAAACAACATAGCAGAATACGAGGCTTTGACTATAGGTCTCAGAATAGCAGTGCAATGGAATATCATAGCTCTCAAGGTCTACGGCGACTCATAGCTGGTCATAAATCAAGTCAATAATGAATATCAGATAAAGGATGACAAGCTAACCCCATACAAAAAATTGGTGGAGACTCTAAAAGAATCCTTCATCAACATAACATTTGAGCAGATTCCAAGAACCAACAACAGAGCAGCTGACGCCATGGCTACAATTGGGTCTCTAGTAGACATCCCTCACAACGTGCCAAAATATGAATTTCTGATCGAGCAGCTTCTCATTCCCACATTCAAGGTACCAGAATCAGAATATGTGTGTGAAATCATTGGTCGTGGCGATCCTTGGTATCATGACATATATACATATCTTCGAATAGGAGTCTTACCCACTGACCTACCATCGAGCCTAAAATGAACCTTTATCAAAAAGGCATCCAGATTTGTCATCCTAGGTGATACCTTATACCGTAGAAGCATAGAAGGTACTTTACTTCGCTGTCTAAATGCTGAGGAGGCATTAACTACTCTAACCGAGGTTCATAACAGTATTTGTGGCTCACACTCGAGCGGAATAACCATAGCCAAGAAACTGCTGAGGCTGGGGTGCTATTGGCCCATAATGGAGCAAGAAGCACATGATCACGCTAAAAGGTGTTTACAATGTTAGCAGCATGGGGACCTCATCCGTGCTCTAGCTCAAGAGCTTCACCTGATTATCACACCATGGCCCTTTTCGCAGTGGGGACTCGATCTCATTGGGAAAATCTCACCCACCTCATCCAATGGCCACAAATTACTTATAATTACAACTGAGTACTTCACAAAGTGGGTGGAAGCCATACCCATGACCTATATCATTGGAAAGCAGATCTCAAAATTCATCCTGAACTATCTCATCTGTCGTTACGGTGTTCCACAAGCCATTATCTCAGATAATGGGACACCATTCAAGAACCAGGAGGTTCGTGACTTGTGTGAGAAATTCAAAATCTAGCATCGCTTCTCCACCCCATATTATCCCCAAGGCAATGGCCAAGCAGAAGCCACGAACAAAACCATCCTCAAAATCCTCAAGAAAATAGTCAATGACGTAGGTCGTGACTGGCACTTGCAGCTTAATCCTGACCTTTGGGCTTATCGAACCAGCATCCACACACCCACTGGTGCCACCCCATTCTCCCTAGTCTACGGATCAGAAGCTGTACTACCTATTGAGATCGAGCTCCCATCCCTTAGAATATCATTGCAAAATCTCATCACTGATGAAGAATATCGGGTTTCAAGACTAAACGAGTTGGAGTTACTAGATGAGAGAAGGATCGATGCTTTGAATCACTTACAAATCTATCAGAATAGACTCAAACGAAGCTACAACAAGAAGATCAGAAGTAGGACTTTCCAAGTCAGAGAACTGGTCTTAAAAGAAAATAAGAAGAATGTCCCAAATCCCAGCAGCAAAGGCAAGTTCGAACCCAATTGGTTAGGGCCTTTCATCGTCACAGCAAGCTATAAATTAGGGGCATATTAGCTATCGACACCCGAAGGGGAACCTCTGCAGGAGCCCATGAATAGCTCCCATCTCAAAAAGTTTTATCAAAAAATAGGCGTCTTGGTAACAACAAAAAAAATCAAAAAAAACAAAAATCCAAAAAAAAAAAAAATCGAGAAAAAGGATCAAAAAATGGTCCTCTAGTGAAAACCACTTTGGTGGCACTTTGAGCAGAATACCTTGGTGAAAACGGCAACGCTAAGTAAATAAACGCCACTCCATCAGCAGGACCCTTTATGGCTTGATGCGCATCATCCATCCATTCACTTCCATCATCATATCTCCATTCATCACTCATCCCTTTCGCGTGGCACCATAGCTTGGTCGTGTTAGGTATCATGATCCCTCCTAGTACTACTTGGCCCATTCTCGGAGTGGGTTGTCACGCGCCTTTATCCGGGTAGTCTATTGTATCATCTTTGGGGCATGTTCCCCATCGGATTGGATTAGATTATTGGTCTTAAAGTCTCAAAATCAGAAAATCAAAAATGGGAAAATCGAGAAAATCAAAAAATCCAAAATTAGAAAAATCCAAAAATCAGAAAATAAAAAATCTAAAAACATCCAAAACATTTCAAAATCCAAAAAGCAGGGTCAAAAAATTCATTCAAAATCCAAAACAAGGTCGTCTTGTCGAGACTATGTAGATCTCGAGGCTTGAGCGTAGGCAAAAGGTTGATCTTTGATCATCCCTCCAGGAGACATTTAAGGTCAATCCTATAGGAGTCCGTCATAGCGACATCTCATCATGTATATCATCATCTGTAAATCGGTCAAGTCGTCAGTCGAACTACGTGGTCTCTGCGTGTATAACGTAGGCAAGGCTCATCTGTTGATCAGCCCACGAGGCCCCTAGGATAGGTCTTTAGGTTAGTCTCTCGGTCAAAATCTCAGAAAATTCCAAAAACATTGGAAAACTAAAAATCAAAACATTTGTAAAACTTCGAAAAAATCAAAACAGCCTCAAAACATTGCAAAACTCCAAAAACATCCAAATATTTGAAAAATCCATCAATCTCATCTCGCTTGCACCTGCAATAAGCACCATTCATAATAAACTGATCATCATCATCAATCTTATTTGGTGGCGTTAAGTCTAGCAGGTTAAAAGTAAAACCCAAAAGCATCAAGTCTCAAGTCTAAGTCAGTACGTAAACAAGTTGGTCAAGTCTTTGTGTCGATAGTCCATCATCCAAACAGTCTCATATCAATCATCTGATAACATCATGTTGTAGGATGAATCCTTCCTACAAGGGGCATTTTTTATCAGAAAGAACATTTTGGATAAACGAAATGACGTGCCGCCATCCACTAACATGTCCTAGGATGTATCCTTCCTACAATGGGCATTATCTTTTGGTAATAAGTTTCGGTTCTTATCCTTAAAAAACATCCCCTTTTGGCTAAGCGGTATTGAAGAACATTGACTTGTTTGAGTACTTGGTTTCTTTTGACTTATCTTATTCTTCGATCCAAAGGACCTCTCGATGATAATATCGAGCAGAAGGATTTAGAGATAGGAATGGGCAATGATCATTATCTTTTGTCGTGCTTTGTTGGATGTTCTTGTAAAATAACTTGGCGAATACTTGCTTTGTTAGGTATGTATGGAGGATGTTTCAGATAGCTTGTTGACTATTGCATTGATTGGTTATACCTTTCCGTGTTTTGGTCTGAGATGTTTGAGACTTCTAAAGTGCATCCTAGCAGAGTTTCCGTATGTCAGGTGTGAACAAGAATACTCCTATCTATTTGTTGAGTCAAAGTCCATCACACTAAGTACAACGTCATCCTAGTCCTTTATACCTTGATGCATCATACTTAGGCGTGTTATCAAAAATAAAGTAAGTGACCCTTTTAAAATCCCAATCCTTGATAAGCAAATCATCCATTTATCATCATCATTTCTCATCGTCATTTCTCATCATCATCTCTCATAATGTTGGCTTGTTGGATCCTCTTGTCATCATCTAATTTCTTCATTTTCTGCACTAACATCGCATCATGAATAGTCCATCATGCATCCATCCATCATGCATCCATCCTGCATCCATCATGCATCCATCTTGCATCCACAAAACTGTCAGCATATCACATATCATCCATATCATACATCATAGGAAACATCGATCATTTCACATGCATTGCATTTGCATCATCATCATAATATAGATCTATTAGTCTAAGCATCTCATAAATCATCCATTGCATAATCATAGCATATTACATCACCCATCTCATCCATCTCATATCATATCATAATTTAAGTTGTTTAGGATAATATAGATTTGTTATTCTAGGCATCTTAAAATCATCTCATTTGCATCGTCGTCCATAACCACCCATTTTGAACCTCTTTATTGTGAGATCGACCCTCAAATCGAATCTTTTCGCTCGATCTCTCGAGTGGACAATGTACCAGTGTACTTCTTTCCGCTGGGGCATCCAAAAAATCAGATTTTTTTTGAATTTTGATCGTGGCAAGTTATTCTTTGAACCAATGCAACAAGTACATTGCTTCAAAGAGGGGCAAAATGTAGACATGTCAAATTTACATCATGCATGATCATATTCCATTCATCAAATAAATCAGGACTTTATTTAAATCAAACCCAAATCATATTCCACCATTTTCTGATTTAAATAAATCAAATATTTAAGTCCTAAAAGTCAACATCATCTAAGCACCATTAAATCAGCATAATCATCATTTATTTAATCTAACCTTGATTAAATAATAATCTCACCCACTTGCATTATCTAGATCTAGCCACTTGCACATATAAATCAATTTATTGATTTATTAAATCCAATATTTTCCCTCAACATGACAAGTCAAACATTGCATTTATTGTTGTTTTTCTTGTCCCCCTCTCAGAATTTATTGCAAATTTGAATTCAAATTCTCCCTCTCATGGGAACTCTTCCCAAATCTTGCACAACCATTGACCACTCATCATTTGACAAGTGTTATCTTCTCATTGGAGGATCTTTAGTCCCACATTCACCATCTTGGCCAATCTCTCATCAACAAAATCTATAAAATAAGGCCTTCATTCTCATTCATGGATCCACAATTTTATGCAAGGTTACTCTCTTGGTTTGAGAAATAATCTTGTTCTTCATCTCCATTGCAATACATCATCATTTAGCTATTGATCAAGGGTTGGGAAAGGGTCACTAGCACATGTGAAACCAATCCAACATGGAATAGGTGATTATCTTGCTTTTGAAATGTCTTCTTGATGTTGTTTTTGTTACTTGTGGCATTTCTTTAGCATAGATATTTTATTTCATGGAGGTATTTGCATATTTGTGTGTTTAGACTAACCTTTCTAATAAGTATTTGAAGTTGGTCTTACATGCAGATTTAGGGTACTTCATATATGGGGAGGGAGAGGGAGATAGAGATGTGGAGGGAAGAGTGAAGAAGGAGGGAGGGAGAGGGAGAGAGAGATAGAGTTAGATTAAAGGATGGAGATAGTGAGAGAGATGTCCAAAGCATAATGGATGGACAATGAGTGAGATAAGGAGAGAAAGATGATACAATTTAGTGAGTACCAAAGTTTGACCTCCTGGTTACTGAAATTTGACATGCAAATTACTAAAATTTTACTGTTTGAAAAATAATAAGATCTTCCAAAAACTAGAATTTACCTTATAACTCTAAGAAATCTAAAACCACTCTCAAACATCCTAAAACTATACACATGAAACATAACTTAAAGTATAAGAAAGTAAATGTCCATATGTAAATTTAAACTTATACTTAAAATGTTTATTTCATGTATATAGTTTCACTAGTAGATAAATGCAAAGACAAAGAAAAAGAACAAAAGAAGGAGTTCCACAAAATGAATTGTAAAAACTCATCATTCACATTTGATGAGTACAAATTTGGTGCTTGCAAAATGATGCACTTTCATTTGGTGAGAGCCAAATTTGGTGCTCACCAAATGGATTGCTTTGGGAAATACCAATCCAAAGGGTTAGATTTTTCTTGGGAATCCAACCCAAAGGGTTGGATGACCATTTCATCCCAAGGTCATGATTTTTTCAAAGGGTAAGAAAATTTCACACATTTTTGGTCATGCTCTCCATCAGGTTTGCATGTGTTTCAATAAAAAGTTTATAAAAATACCATGATAACATTAGGCTCTCTCTTAGTTATCTAAGCATATAATTTTTTTTATGTTTTGATTATGTTAAGGTTTTTATCTTTAACTTCTTTTGTTAGTGCCTCAATTTTTTGTCAAAAAACATGTGCTATCTTTTATAGATGTTTACTTGTTCATCAAATTTTGAAACAAATCACATTTTTAGAAACTAGACTCCATTCTACATGTATTGAAAAAAATGATTTTCAATTATTTTTTCAAAAATTTTAAGGGAGAGAACACGCAAATTTCTTCTTTTCAGAATGTGTCTACTTTGAAAATTAGTAAAATATTATATCTTCATTAAAAAATTAGCTAAAAAATTGGCATAAACTACACACGTGTTAGCTAATTTCTCACTAAAGCAATTTTTGAAATTCTAATTTTTTTTTAACATTTTAGGGGGAGCACAATAAATGCTATGCTATTTTTTTGATCAAAAAGGACCACTTTGTGTGCTGCCCCTTTTTCAAACCCTTAATATTCACTAATTTAAAAAAAAAAAGTAGTTTAGAAGGTAAATTTGGACTAAAACTCTTGTTCTTGTTGCATCTTCAAATTTTGAGTGTAACTATCTTCATTTTCTCATGAACCTCAAACTTTGCTAATTTAAAAAAAAAGTGGCATCTTAAGAGCCATTTTTGTGTCACAACTTGGTGCACATACCCATTGTGGGTTGTTTACTTCTACTATGTTATATTGACCTTGAAATAATTTAATGATGTCATAAATCAAATGTACCTTTGTATCTACCTCTTTTGGGTTAATTATGTAACCCCTAGAACTTTCTATCTTTTCCTTCCACTTATTGAATTCCCAATCAAATTGTGCACCTTTAACTTGAATGGGGTGGCTGAATGAACAAAGGGGGGCCTATACTTTATTTTTATCATTTTATATATATTTATTTAGCATTTCTATAATTTGATTGGTTCTTCTAAAAGACAAAATCATATACTCAAGAGATATTGTATCTCTCTTTTGTAGTTATATAGCCAAGGTATTATATCTATGTTCACAAGTTGCATAGGCTATCTTTGGTAAATGAGGAATAACATCAATTAGAGTTGCATAACCAAAAAATTTAGACTTTGAGTATACTTCTCAACCATAGCTGGATATTTTAACATCCATTAAAATTTATCCCTAAAGGCTTATGGATTTCTAAACTAATGCCACATTAATAATTTACTTATTTCCTCTAATTTTTGATATTCCCTCATTCTTTGTTTTCATGCCACCTAGTTTATCATTCTAGAAATAAAATCTCTTATTTGAACTTCACCAATGAAAAGGTTGATGAATAAATCTAAATAGTTTTCCTCAAGTATATTGTATGTGAAAAATTCTTACATAATTTTATGTTGTGTTAGTGCAGAATTCTTAAAAGCATCCAAAAATTATTGATCAATTGGATTATGGAATAAGTTACATGATATCCTCAATATTTTTCACCTTAATGGTTGTTCATTTAAGAATGTGCTATAAACTTTGGAGGGCTATCAAAATTTGAGTACTAGCTCCCATATTTTGGGAGCCTCATTCGTAACTTCCTCCAATTCCTTGCAATTATATTTTAGGCTTGAAATTTCCTCTTGTAATTTAGAATTTTATTTTCTTAAATTCCTTCTTGGTTGACCTTAGATATATCCTAAGATAAATCAAGTTACTCTTTTAAACAAAAAAAATTATGAGCCCTTTCTATTAATATAGTTTTTAATTTTCTAACTCTTTTGTTTATCCTCTTCTTCCAATATCCTCTTTAATTCATTAATTTCCTACATGCTTTATACAACCATTTGCTCCATCCTATATAACTATAGTGAAAACTAGGTTTCTCTTAAAATTATTTCCCCCTTTCAATGAGGTGATCATTATTCCTTTTCATCTATTTAGACTATGTTTTAGGGAGGATTCTTCGAATAATTTATTCTTTAGTCATTGAGGCTTCCTCAAAAATGGAATTTTCTTCATTTACCAATATTTGATTCATGAGGAATTCCTACTCCTCTAAAAAAGTTGGAGTTGTAGTTTTAGTTAGGGTTTCTTCCTCAATATTTTTTTGTTCTACATGTAGCTCAACACTAAAGGTCCTCCAAGGTCCTCCAATATTTCTAGTGCTTACTCCTTTAGAGAGGAGGAGATAGGCTTTCTAAACCTTTTTACCTCTGGTTCTTTTATTCCTAGGATTTTTCTTTTTCTTTTCATCCCCTGAGGAAAATATTTCCAATTGTTTATGGAAATTAGGGATCTCTTTAGTTGATTTCTTTTGAATTTATTTTTTTGTGGGTGGTTGCTCAGGGGTTCCAAAACCTTCATGTTTATCTACACAATATTTATTTCTAGTCATTTGTTGATTCAAATTCTAAGGAACTTCCTTAGGAGGTGCTCCAAAATATTCCCTAATTTCTAATTTTTGGCCCCTACTTAATTTTTTATTATTATCAATTCCTTATCTATTTTATGGTTCCTCAAAACTTAGTGTTTACAAAGAAAATTTATTAGGATGCTTTAAAATACATGTACCTTTCTAATATGTATCTATCACACATTTTACAGATATAGAGGCAAGTTAACTCTTAGTGTAGAATTTTTTGCACCATGTTGTAGGTGGGTTAGCATTCCAAATGTCAAACCCATCACCACACCAAATTTAACTTCATAGGTGAAATATTTTATTACTAATGTAACAACTGACCTTCATGGTTTGTGAATGGTCTCTTTGTTAATTCCCTAAGTATCACCTCTCTTGTTAGTTATTAATTAGGGAAATTTTTTTCCATTGTTTAATGAAATTTAAGAGAATTTCTTCGCATATCCTAATATTGTTCTAGACCCTCCATAGAATTTAATTCCCTCAATATTAATTTCATAAAATTGAGAGATAATTTCAATTCTTACCTTGAATTTTTATCCTAATATTGTTCTAGACCCTTTGATTTTTTTTGAAAAAACTATTCTACTAATTATACAAGGTAGCCTTCAAATTTTGAAAGAATTCTAACCACCATATTGCTCTAAAATTGTTCACTGATTCTTGATTTTTGGTGCAGGGGCACCAAGTTCATTTTGAAAAATTTGGTCAAATAAGGTCTTTTGATAGGTTTTAAGGTATTTTAGTATTCTGTTGTGCAAATAAGGTCATAATAGACCATTGATGATGTCTTAAGTCACTTAGGGGTTCATTTCTGTAAATGTTACAATTTATGCAAATGTTGTCAAATGTAAAGTTGTAAAATTGCAAGAAAATGCAAAATCAAGGAAGGCCAATAGTCATGGGGCTCAAAAGTTAGTTGGAGCCAGTTTTATAGTTGGTTTTTGGTTGAAAAAAATTTAAATACAATAAGTATGGTCGAAGACAAAGCTAGGTGATCATTTTTTGTGAAAACAAGCAATAAGAACTCTCTTTTTTGATTTTTTTCTAAAAATATGCTACTCCATTGATTTTTATGGATTTGTACTAAGGATTTTTGATTGAAGGTGATGTGAATTGGTTAGGGAAATGAATTAAGATCATTTTGGATTTAGAGTGACTAAATTTCATTAAGTTTTGAAGTTTTTACAGTTATTTTATTGTAGGCGGCTAAGTTCAGATTTTGAAGTTTTGAGAGTAGTCAAAATGCTATAAACACCCATTCCACCGTTATTTTTCCATATAAATTGGTGGAATGGGTGGTTTAGGGTAGGTTTAAATGTTGGAGTAGGGTTTAGGAGCAAGGTGGAGAGTTTGAATGAGTTTTGAGTGTTTCCCTAGGGGATTTTCTTGAGATTTTGCTGGAAAATTGATGGCTAAGTATAGGAGTTTGATGAAATTGCATTGTTGGAGGTTGGGTGAAGCTTTGTAAATATTGTGTAGCAATATTTTAACATGTAGGATTTGAGAAATACAAATCCACAGAACCCAAAGAACACTTGCATGCAAGAACTTATCACAGAGAAAGAGAGAACAAAACAAGGGTTTTGGCTTTGACAATATGCAAGAATGTATTATTAGGTTGAAAAATGAACATCAAGAAAATAGAATACAAGAGATCAATCCTTATAAAAGGAGATCTAAACTGAAAGGAAACCATAACCCTAAAGGTGAGTGCATTTAATAATTAATATTAATTATTAAATGACTAATATATGTGCATAAAGTGAAGTCTTAAGAGGAGAGTAAAGTTAATTAATTACTTTACTCTAACACCCCCCCTTAAGATGAGCTACAATGCAGCTACAAAAAATGCAGAGAAAGCAAAAGAACTACAATGCAACTGTGGGTCCCGACAACATGGCCTGATCAGGTACCCTAATACAACAAAATCTCTATAAAGTGGAGTAAAGGAGAAAACCCAGTGGGAAAAAACTCCTCTCCAAAAAGAGATAAAGAAACATGCTGAAAGAAAAAACATGAAGGAAGGAAGGCCTCACTGAGACCCCCCAAGGACAACTTCCTTCACCCCAAGCATGGAGTGCAACTAAAGATAGGGTGGAGATGCCAAAGGTTTAGTGAAGATGTCTGCAACCTACTGCTCTATAGGAATGTACTCCAAGATGAGAGAACCATCCTGAATCAACTGCCTGATGAAGTGCATGTGGATTTCAATGTGCTTTGTCTACTGATGCTCCACTGGGTTGCGAGAAATGTGAATGGCACTCTGATTGTCACACCAAAGAATAGTGGGACTATCTGGAGGAACCCCAAACTCGCCATCAAGCTGCCAAAGCCATAAAACCTCACGAATAGCTATCTGCTGCTTTCGGTACTCAACCTTTGTAGATGATAATGCAATGAGAATGCTTCTTGCAAGATCATGTGATAGGACTAGAACCAAGGCAAGAAAAAAGCCAGAAGTAGACTTTCGATCATTGACATCACCAGCCCAATCTGAGTCAGTGAAGCCAACAATGTGAGGGGATCCTGAAGTGTAGTGAATGCCATAATGAGTGGTGCCCCAAATGTACCTCAAAATACGTTTGGCCGCTTGCCAATGGCTCTCATGAGGATCATGGGAGAATCGAGAGACAAGGCCAACCGCAAAGGAAAGATCAGGACAAGAATGTGTCAGGTACAACAACTGCCTGTATAAAGTGGGGTCTACTGAAGGAGTAGAGCAAGTGGAAGACAAAACAACACCTGACTGAAATGGAGTGGGGGCAGACTTGCAATCAAGCATGCCAAATCACTGAAGCATATCAAGAGCATACTTCTCCTGAAATATGGAAATCCCATCCGAAGACTAAATAACCTGAAGACCCAGAAAGAAGTGCAAGAGACCAAGATCTGTCATCTCAAACTGCTCCATCAAAGCTCTCTAAACACTCTGAATCATGGAGGATGAGCTACCTGTAAGGATGAGATCATCTACATATAGCACAAGAATCAAAAGATCACCCTCGGCTGAATATACAGCACATTAGTCAGAATGGCAGTGTGTGAAGTGAGGAAGGAAATCAAGAAAAGAGTCCATCTTCTCATACCAAGCGAGGGCTTGTTTGAGACTCCTCTGATAGATGCCAAAGTCTACAAATGCATGGGTGTCTGCACAAATCCTTGAGGCTGCCCCATATAGATCTCCTCATGTAGGTCTCCATGCAAGAAAACACTCTTCACATCCATCTGAAACACTGTCCATCCCTGTGAAGTTGCAAGTGAAATTACAAGGCGTATAGAGTTCATCTTGGCAATAGGAGCAAAGGTATCGGAGTAGTCAATACCCTCTACTTGAGAAAACCCCTTAGCAACAAGACGTGCCTTATACTTATCAATAGAACCATCTGCAGCATACTCGGTACGGTACACCCACTTGCACCGAACCAACTTTCTTCCCTTAGGAAGAGGACAAAGATCCCAAGTATGATTCTTCATCAAAGAAGAATACTCCTCATCCATAGCCCTATCCCACTCAAGGTGACGTGTCGCCTCTGAAAACTTTTGAGGATCATCCAAAATGGCATGACTCAAAAGACTAGAACCAGATGTCTGAGCACGAGTACGATGAGTATCTGAAGGATCACCTACCAAAGAACCAGTTGCATCAATAGTGACACGGGCCCACCTAGGCAAAGACAGAGCAACTGGTGGTGGTGGAGATGGTGGATCATCATCCCATCAACCTCAAGAGATAAGTAATCACTCAAGAGATGAAAGAGGTAGGCTTAATGAGAGGGAGAAGTTGGTGATGAAAGAATCCATATAGGGATAAAAAGCTCATCAAAGCGGACATCGCCGAAAAAGACCTCTCTAGAATCAGGATCAAACAACCTGTACACCTTAAAATCCTCACAGTAGCCAACAAATATGAGTGGTCGACTCTTCCTCTCCATGGCTTTCCTCTGAGCATCAAGAATAAATGCCCAAGCCTCACTACCAAAAACTCAAAATGTAGAAACATCAGGCTTGACATGGGTCCAAGCCTCCTCAAGAGTCATATGTCACAATGCCTTATGAGAATACGATTACGAATATGGTAGCACAATTGGCGCCTTAGCCAAAAATGAAGAAATCATAGCTCGAGGCTGTCATTACAATTTTCCATCTCACAGCAAAGGTTTTGTTCTTTCTCTCCAGCAACACCATTACAGGGGTGCTGAGGCGTAGAAATTGATACTATAAACCATTACTCGATTGCAAAAGGCATCTATAAAAGCGATTAACATATTCCCCCATTATGCATTATATTATCCTCTTGAAAGAAGTCAGTGCTTCTCCACAAATGTCTTAAAAGTCACGAATGAGTCAAAGACATGGAGACTTGTACTTAAGAAAGTACACCCAACTATGCGTCACGGAGAAGTCATCAATAAAAGTGAGCATGTAGCGGGCCCTTGAAAAGGAAGGAGTCGGAAAAGACATAAGATCACTATGTACCAACTCTAGGGGTGCCCTAGCACGAGTGGCTCAACCCTTAGGAAAAGGATCTCGATGATGTTTTCCAAGGGCACAACCTCGACATACACCATAAGTACAAGAAATCTGTTGGAGCACAATCACAAGTGCCTGTGTACTCATCTGCTGTAGATATCTATAATTGACATGGCCAAAATGCTCATGCCAAAGCCTGCTCACTAAATCTGCATGGGCTATAAGAGAGGAACCAATAGTGTCTGAACTCTCAAAGCCATCAAATCAGTATAAGCGTGATGCATAATCCACACTCCCAGTAGCCACAACCAAGTCAGGATCATGAAGGTCTCGAATAACCACATCATGTGGTGAGAACTCAACTGTCTTACCAGAGCTAGAGTGGAAAATCTGATAAACAGATAGAAGGTTTGTCGAAATGTCAGGAACCAGAAGCACATCCTAAAGACAACCACCATTCAATGAAACAGTACCTGAACCCTGAACTGAAAGTTGTGCTGAGTCACCAACTGCAATATGTCTAGTGCCTCTAGGGGCAAGAGCAGTGACCAAATCCTCTGTGTGTGTCATATGGTGAGAGGCACCAAAATCTAGAATCCAAGTGGATTCTGAGGACAATGCTTGTGCAGAAAGAGCATGACCTTTCCCTGTGGGTTGTGAAGGAGGCTGAAGTGCAGTGATATTATGCTGCTGCATGGCTTCCTCTAAAGCTTCTAAATGTTTCCAACACCTGGAAACTGGATGTCCTTCCTTGCCACAAAAACTGGAAGGATCTCCTGATTTCTTCTTAGTCTTGGAGGAAGACTCACCAGACTTCAAAGATTTTCCCTGTTTAGAATTGAACTGTGGGTTTGAATCAGGTTTAGAAGGTGGCTTGGAGGAAGTCTCACTGCTAGCTAAATCTTTCTTGGGCTTCGGTTTCTGCTTCTGTTTTCCCTTGGAGGACTGGGTTACCAATGCTTGGTTCTGTGAACTTGAAAGTGAATCCATCTGCTTGAGCTTGGCTTGCTCATGAGTCAGATGATCACAAAACACCTCAAAGGTAGGCATGACATGGCGAGTACCCAAGGCATCCATGGTGGAATAGAAGGTTGAAGAGAAGATCTAAAATGGACCCCAAAGCTTGGAGAGGATCAGGTAGATGCACTCTGTATTAGTCTTAATCTTGCCACAACCCTGCAAGATAGATCTCTGCTGTTTGAACTTCATCAGAAAGTCCTCAATGGAGGGAAATGAATCAGGTACTAAGGAAGTCAACTCGGCCTCAAGTTGCAATGCTCTGAACTCGTTGATAGTGCCAAAAAGTCCACCAAAATTGGTCCAAATGGCTCGAGGAGTGAGACACCCATCAATATGAAACATGAGATTGTCTGAAATGTGCAAAGCTAGCAATCCCATAGCCTGATCCATATTGTTCCTGTGCTGCATAACCTCAAAGGGGCGAGTCAACTGAGGCTGAACCTCATCCAAATAGGACCATAACCCTCGAGACTAGAGAAGTGTCATCATGTGACCCTTCCAAGTGTGATAATTATGAGGGGTCAGAAGTTCTAGACTAGAAGAGGTCTTGGCCATATTTTAGAAGGGGTTTCGTTTTGATATAATTTCAAGTTTATTGAAGTAAATTACAGAAAACAAGAAATAAAACACCCCCCCACAATTCAATAAACCGAACCGTAGAAGCTGGGAAAGATTGCTTACAATGAGAGGGAAAGAAAAAATTCAAATGAGTATCATGTGTACCTTTGGATTTTTCTGATGAAAATAACCATCTAGATCTGAATAGCAATCGCAGGTAAAAAAACTTTCAAGTCAAAGTACAGTGCCCGCGGGGGTTTGAAGTTCTTCCTTTTCAGATCTGCCAATGCAAACATCGGCTCATGCACAACGTTCAGAGGAATAAGGTGCAAGTTTGGTAAATGATACTGGGAAGGACACCACTGTGAATAGCACGGAGAAGGACACCCAAAAAAAATGCCTTTTCACATGCATGCGCTTGTAAAAAATGCTAAATTTTTTTTTTGGGCAAGGAATACTAGATCTGAAAACTATAGCTAGAACCTCTCAAATTAGCCAAAGAATCCCAAATTTCTGCTGTCAAACCCTTGCTCCCTTTTTTCTTCAAACATGAACAAGCTATAGCAGATCCAACTCTGATACCATGTAGGATTTGAGAAATACAAATCCACAAAACCCAAAGAACACCTGCATGCAAGAACTTATCAAAGAGAAAGAGAGAGAACAAAACAAGGGTTTTGGCTCTGACAATATGCAAGAATGTATTATCGGGCTGAAAAATGAACATCAAACAAATAGAATACAAGAGATCAATCCTTATAAAAGGAGATCTAAACCAAAAAGAAACCCTAACCCTAAAGGTGAGTGCATTTAATAATTAATATTAATTATTAAATGACTAATATATGTGCATAAAGTGAAGTCTTAAGAGGAGAGTAAAGTTAATTAATTACTTTACTCTAACAGTTTGAAGTGGTGATATGGTTAGTAAAGGTTTGGAGGTTGGATTTCCAATAAACACTCCTTGTTTCAAACCTAGAATGGCCAAATCAAGGGTTTGCTGTTTTTGTGAGTTTAGGGTTGTTTCCCTTGATAAAAGTTAGAAAATATGCAGTTTTGTAGCTTGTTAAACGACTTTCCAAAAATATTTAGGTTTGGTAAAAGGTTTGGAGAGGTGTTCCTTTGTAAAAGTGGCCTAATTGGGCCTTGGGACAATGTACCAATCATTTATTGAAGAGGATGTTCCAAAACAACCATATGTACAATAGAGTTATGTTGAAATATGTCCAAATGGGTGTCTAAAAAGGTGAATTTTTTGTGGATTTGAGGTGTATTGTGGAAGGTATGATAAGATTTCACTGTTTGCACTACTACAAGACAAGAATGGTGGAATTGAGAAATGTTCCAAAATAGAGTTTTGGTGATTGGAAAGTTAATTATTTTTTCTTTAATTGTGTTTGTAAGAATATTTCCTCCCTGCTATGCATCAGTTGGTATCAGAGCATAGGTATTAGATTCTTTGAAGGTGAAAAGTTGTAGATTGAAGAGTGAAAAGTGGGAAGTTGAAAAGAAAAAATGCCTACTAAGGGTAGTGGAGTACTTGCAAGAGAGATTAAGATGTTAAAAGAGTCACAAGAAGCCATCTTAGTGAGGTTTACAGCAATGGAGAAAGAGAAAAGAAGAAGAAAGGCGACTGATGAGGAACATGACCATGAGGAAGAGGAAGAGGGGTGCAAGAAAACCCTCCACGTGGAAGAACCCAAGATGTTGATTGGGATCCTGATGAGAGAAGAATGATAAATATGTTAAAGGCTATAAAAGGATATGCTTCTGATGTGAAAGTTGATGTGCTAATGTATAATGGAAAATTGGATGCTAAAGAAGAGTTAGACTAGATAGATGCATTGGATAATTTCTTTGAATTCAAGGAGGTTGTTGATGCTCATAAAGTGAAGTATGCTAAGACAAAGCTAAAAGGACTTGCATTGACATGGTGGAATTACATTCTAGAGGAAATATTGAATAAAGGAAAACCAAAAATTAATTCATGGGACAAAATGGTAACAAAGGTGAGAGCACAATTTTTTCCAAGTGATCATTCCATACAAACATTCAAGAAGTTGCAGAGTTAAAAAAAAAAGGATAAGGATGTCATGACATATATTGAAGAGTTTCACAAGTTAAGCATTAGGTCTGGTCATATTGAAGATTAGAATGAAAATATTGTAAGGTATATGTGTGGGTTGAGGTATCAAATACAAGATGAATTGAGTTTGGCTACTCCAAGAATAGTTGAAGAATGTTTCCAATTGGTTGCTACGATAGAGGAGAAACTAAAAATAAGGAAAGAAAGACAAGAAATAGGTAAAGGAAACACCAATAGAGGAAGAGGATCAAGGAAAATTTTTGAAGACCAAGAAGAAGCGAGCAAAGGCAAGGAGCAAGTTACTGATCAAAGAGTTGGATTCAAAGGTTTTAGAGGTAGATTTGGTGGAGGTAGGAGTTCAAATTCATTTTTAAGTAGATGTTATCATTGTAATCAGTTTGGGCATCCAACATTCAAGTTTACTGAGAAGCAAGGCTCTACTTCAAGTGGTGGAGACAAAATAGTGCAATTGGTACAAGAAGATGATTGTGAAAGCATTCATGCTCCTAATCAACTTGTTGCTCTTGAAGTTGGGGAGTCATTGATGGTGAGAATAAAACTACTGAAGGCATCCAAGGAGGAGGAGGCAACTCAAAGGAGGACACTATTCAGGACCACATACAAATGTAAAGAAAAGGTATGCAAGGTATTGATAGGTTCGGTTCTACTGATAACATGGTGTCAAATGAAATGATAGATAAATTGAAATTAGAAAAAGTGCCTCATGAAACACCATATAGAGTATCTTGGGTGAATGATAATTAGTCTATCTTGGTGAATAAACAAGCTTTTGTTGAGTTTAGCATTGGTGGATATAGAGATAAGATAATTTGTGATGTTTTACCAATGGATTGTTGCCATTTACTACTTGGAAGACCATGGTAGTTTGATAGGCATGCACTATATAATGGAAGAGAAAATAATTACACCATTGAAAAGGATGGAAACACCTTTACACTAAATCCATTGGTTGAGGATGTTAAGGAACAAAACAAGGTAGTTGAGGTGATTGTGTTTGGTAAGAAGGAGTTTGTGAAGCTTCAGGAAGACAAAAACAAAGAGTGTGCAACCATTGCAAAAGTTGCAGATGCTAAGATAGTAAATTTGAAGGATGATGTAGTAATGTAAGGAAGAAAAGAAGATGGTTGGGTGTTCGAAACAAAGGAAGAGAAGGTCAAGGATGAATTCCTTGTGCGAACTCAAAATGGGTTAGAAAAGTGTGATGAAATTGTGATAGGGACAATGATTTTTCCATTGGAATTACAAGAGGTCAAGGGGTAGTTAATTTTAGTCAAGGCAGTGGTTTCTAAACCTGATGATCTACAAAAGTTTGTAAGACTGAGAAGACAAAGGTCTTAAGGGAAGAGAACTTGCAGACAATGATGAAGGAAAAATATGGAATGAAACAAGTTGATAGGTAAGGACAAGTGGGTGAATACAAGTATGCTTCAAGAGTGGAGGAAAGGACAGGTCAAGACAAGGTTGATAAAGGTATGTTGGTAGGTATGGAGACTAGTTTAGCAACATTTCCAAATCAAAAGATAGTTACACAACAATCATCAAATGGAGGACAACATATTCAAAGAAGGAATCAGTCAAAGGGAAGAGATAATGCAAGTTTTCAGTTTTTGACTCAGTGGAAAGGGTCACCAGGTGGATATACAGGTTGGAGATTATGGAATGATAGGAGGCAACATTTTTTTGGTCCTCAAAGGGACTTGAGGTCTTTTTCAGGCTGGGAGTATGGTGCAGGGGCACCAAGTTCTTTTTGCAAAATTTGGTCAAATAAGGTCTTTTGATATTTTTGAAGGTATTTTAGTCTTTTTTGTACAAATAAGGTCATAATAGACCATTTATGATTTCTAAAGTCACTTAGGGGTTCATTTTTGTAAATGTTGCAATTTATGCAAATGTTGTCAAATGTAAAGTTGTAAAATTGCAAGAAAATGCAAAATCAAGGAAAGCCAACGGTCACGGGGCTCAAAATTCAGTTGGAGTCAGTTTTCTAGTTTTTTTTGGGTTGAACAAGGTTTAAATACAATATTTATGGTTGAAGACAAAGGCTAGGTGATCATTTTTTATGAAAACATGAACTCTCTTTTCTATGTTTTTTTTCTGAAAATATGTTGCTCCATTGATTTTAACGACTCTGTACTAAGGATTTTTGATTGAAGGTGATGTGAATTGGTTAGGGACATGAATTAATATCATTTTGGCTTTGGAGTGACCGAATTTCATTAAGTTTTGAAGTTTTTATAGTCATTTTACTATAGGCGGCTAAGTTCAAATTTTGAAGTTTTGAGAGTATTCAAAATGCTATAAACACCCATTCTACTGTTAGTTTTCCATGTAAATTGGTGGAATGGGTGGTTTAGGGTAGGTTTCAATGTTGGAGTAGGGTTTAGGAGCAAGGTGGAGAGGTTGAATGAGTTTTGAGTGCTACCCTAGGGGATTTTCTTGAGTTTTTGCTTGAAAATTGATGGCAAAGTATAGGAGTTTGATGAAATTGCATTTTTGTAGGTTAGGTGAATGTTTTTAAATCTTGTGTAGGCATATTTTGACATGTTTGAAGTGGTGATATGGTTAGTAAAGGTCTGGAGGTTGGATTTCCAATAAACCCTCCTTGTTTCAAACCTAGAATGGCCAAGTCAAGGGTTTGATGTTTTTGTGAGTTTAGGGTTGTTTCCCCTAATAAAAGTTGGAAAATATAAAGTTTTTTAGCCTATTAAAGGACTTCCCATAAATATTTGGGTTTGGTAAAAGGTCTGGAGAGGTGTTCCTTTGTAAAAGTGGCCTATTTGAGCCTTGGGACAATGTACCAGTCATTTATTGAAGAGGATGTTCCAAAAAAACCATATACACAATTGAGGTATGTTGAAATATGTCCAAATGGGTGTCTAAAAAGGATAATTTTTTGTGGGTTTGAGGTGTATTGTGGAAGGTATGATAAGATTTCATTGTTTGCAATACGACAAGACAAGAATTTTGGAATTGAGAAATGTGCCAAGATAGAGTTTTGGTGATTGGAAATTTGATTAATTTTGCTTGAATTGTGTTTTTAAGAAGATTTCCTCCCTGCTCTACATCAATTTTGGAGAAATTTCTTAAGGAATTTTAGTTCACCTTTCCTTTTTACATCTATTTTTACTCTTCAAATGGGAGGTTTTGCTAGAGTTGGGTACACAAAAATTCCAAATAGTTTAGGTGATTACAAGTAAAATTATTTAGGGGAAGTTATGGGAAGTGAGGTTGAGATTAATAAAAAGGTTAAGGTGAGTAATTAGTTTTGTTTGATGAATAATGAAATGAATGGGAGATATTATTGCACCATATTTATCATACAAGATGAAGAAAAGTTGACAATTTTATTTGCAAGTGGTTATTATGGAAATGAAAATACCATGCTTCACTAAAATATTATTTAATAG
>VDFB02241810.1:0-10151 GCA_007258455.2 Sequoia sempervirens
TATGTATCTGTATGTATATGTCTATATGTATATGTATGTATATGTATGTCACTATATATGCATAATGTATGTATATATATACATGTATATATACATATATATGTATACATGTATATATAAATGTATATGTATACATATATATATGTCTATATGTTTACATATATATATATACATGTTTTACATGGGTATTTTGCATAAATGATTAATTTATTGTTCATTCCTTTCGATCTTTGCTTATTGTTCCTTTCAATAGCAGGTTGGAGGGTTTTAACACTAATGTGCTACAAAATGTGTGAGAAAGTATATTGCTTAAATTGCATTTTCAAAAGAGCCACTTCAAATAGTAAGAGATATTAGAAAGAATAAAACTTACGATAACACTTATCAGCTAGCAAACTAATTTTATATCCAACATGTTCATAATCTGCAATTGGTCCTATGTTAATGTGTTCAATGGAAAAGATGCATACAGATAACTACAATAATAAATGGGGCCGAGAGGATCCATTAATAAATTATTTACTTTAGCACATTTGTGGGTCTTGCGAAGCAAAGGAACTATCTAGAATAGGTTTTCTATCTGCAACAGTACTCGAACTAAGATCTCAAAAATGGGCAGGGAACAGAAGAGGGTTGAACCTACCAGCTTCGAGTCACATACCAAGAACACTAAAGTGTGGAGTAAAATAAGAAGGGGTGGCTTACTTCCGTTCATCGAGAAACTCCATGGCCCTAAGGAGGAGATTACATATTTTTTTGAGAAAAATTGGAATAATGGGGAGGTTCTCCTCTTTGGGAGGAAAGTTCAGATTGATGAAGCTTTGATTGCGGAGGTGACTGGCATTCCGATGGAAGAGCATAAATTTTTTAGAGACAGGAAATTCTCTGACGAAGCTGTTTTGAGGTTCCCTAAGTGTGAAACAAAGAAGCAAAAACTTATCAAGACGACAAACAGTTACTACGAAGTGGACACTATAAAAGCTTTATGGAGAAAAGTGCTAAGGGTTATCATGGAGTACATCACTCTCGACGGCCACTTCACTAGGGTTTATGGATACCACTTCGTGATGCTCAATCACTTCCGGCATAAGGTGCGTGTTTCTATCCCTTTCTTCTTGCTCTGTTCCCTGAGAAATAGTTTTTCTGACCACAGTAGAAGCCCTAAAAGATACCCGCTTCTTCACACGGGTCTTTTAAGGCTCATTTATGAGCACTTTCAGAATATGCCTGCCCTTCCAAACCCTATAGCCCCTTTGGAGCTTGATGAGGACGATACTGAGTATAGCATATCTAATACTAAAGCTTCCCTTGGCCGTGTCAAGAGCTCTTCGCCTCCTCTACCTCCCCCTTCTGCCTCTGGCCGTTCCCCCCAGCCTTCTGGTGCCTGCTCTATTCCTGTCTCTGGCCGTACTAACCCTAACGCTAAAGTGACGGGCTCTAGCTCTCCGATTAATAAGTTAGTCTCCTACCCTGATGACTCCCCTATTGTTTCTGCTAAAGCGGTCGAGGTTAGTCTTGAGGACCCCCACATCCCTCAAAATATTCAACAGGAGAACTATAGCCCTCCTAGAGGTGCGGAGTCGGTTATTTTTGGGGCCAATTCTGAAAATGATCCCCCTTTTGACTTCGTTGGAACTGCCAAGAGTTGTTCTATGGACCAGTTTAATGCTGCCAATTGGTTATTTCATGAAATTAGTGAGTTGGAAACCAAAAATCTGTCTCTTCATAGTAAGCTGGTGGAAATTGAAGCCAAAGTTGTGGAGCTAATTCAGCTCGAAGCGGTAAAGAATACCACTGTGAAGGATAACACACAAAAGGACAACTCTGTTGAAAATGATATTGAAAAAATTAAAGACCATGAAAAAATTCGCGATCAAAATATAGAATTGCCAGACATAACTTTGTTATCATCAAAGCCATGTCCGAAAGACTAGAGAAAACCTAGAAGAGAGCTCTAATTGTCCACCTTGATCAGGAGAAAGACCAGGATGAGGAAGCAGGGATCTCTAAGCGCACTAGATCAAGTACGAAAAGAAAAGCCCTGACCACCCCAAATATGACTTAGATCTTTATGGAGGGGGTCCAGGATATGGTGGACTTGGAAGAGGTTGCAGACGAGCTCTGAAGTCTCTAGATTAGCTATGGCTGGGCCCAGCTTTGTCTGTTTGCTGGCCGTTTAATGGTTTTTTTGCGGCTTTTTGTGGCTGTCTGCTTTTATTGGTTTTTTTCTTTCTAGCAGCCTTTTTGTCTTTCGGACCTCTATTTTGGTCTTAGCTTGTAATGTTACTTTGTGGTTTAGTCCTGTAAAACCCGTTTATCCCCCTTTTATCAAAAACTAAAACACTAAATGGGCTCCAATAAAAATACTAACCCTAAACATGTTTATTGAGGAAAGGAACAAGATTCAACTACAATTTAATATATTCTAATGTTCAAACTATGCTATTCTTTTTTTGATTCATAGATATAGATTTATATACACATGGATACACATATATATTTTGTTATATGTTTATGTGTAATTGCTACTTTAAATATATCTATGGTTATACATGTATATTCATATATCCAAATGTTCTTGAGCTTGTATGTATACTCATAGGCTATATGGGAACATTCAAGTTACATAGTGCAATCAATTGCTAAATTTAAAAAGGGTAAAAAAACAAAAATGAAACTATTTGTACTATAGGCAACATAAAGAGGAAATATCCATGAAGCATCACAAAAAATAGTTGCAGCAAAGGATAACTAAAGCAACCAAACCTGCACATCAGACTACTAAAAGTCCTCCCTTCCAACACCCAATTCCAATGGAAGATGCCACCCCTTATATACAATCTCAGAGCAACTCCCCTATTGCACCAACACAAGAACAACATCTCAAAGAAATATTCAACAATAGCTACCTTGTTGTGGTAAACCAATTTCAACATCGTATAGATGCACTTTCCAGCCTTTCTTTTTTTCAAATATGTAGGGAAAGCTACATAGGGATGCACACTCAAATGTCAAGGTCAGGAGCCACATGTATAAGGTGTTATTTTGAAAAAGGTGACCATCGATTTAGCTCTGCAACTGGCATGGACCCAGGCCCACAACCATTGTTACTCAAAAAGTTAACACAAGTTGAAGAAATGCTTATTGCTAGGGTGGCTCAAGTTCTACAGGTCTCTCATGCTAGAGGAGGCCAATTTAAATATAGTGGTCACACGATAAGCTTCCCTTAAGATATCTTGAGCATAGCAAAACTTTTGTTGTGCCATCTACAAGAACTTGAGGTCGTGATCATTCGTAGGACCACCATTGAAGGCGGGAATTACGATTGTTATGTTAATAAACATCATGTCATGGATGCATTGAAATACAAAATTAAATATGAAAAATACTACAATGATGTTGAGATTGATGTTGAGGCTCTTAATATGTTACCTGATGTTGTTGTTTATGTGTCCAATTTCTTGCATACAATAGATCAAGTTTTAGATGAAGAGCTAATGCCATCAACCAACTAAAAAAAATTTGGTCAAGAAGAAAATGGCTCTTCAAAATTTTCATCATTTATGCCTTCCTTACCAAATGCTAGATGAGAGTTACAAGCAATAAAACATGTCCTACAATTTGAAAAAATAGAGCAAAATATCTTATCTTGGCCTAAAACTAGCTCTTCTCCTATTAATGAATGTACAACATTGAAGATTTATTTTCAATGGCCTTTCCAACATTGTTCCTCACTGGAGCAACACTCCCCCTTCAATCAAGAAATGTTAAAATTCACTTGCATGAATATGCCCTCCACCTAATGAGATATTTTGACCATAGATTTGGAAAACATGTTAGGTTTAGATATTTTCTCTACAACTTGATTATGAGACATCGTAGCCAACAATCTATCTCTATTTTTTTTAGCGGATCTGGAGGACAAATTCCCCAAGTTGTTATCTATTTTGCAGCAACAGCTTCAAGCTACTCCCAACCACTAAATAGCTGAGCAGTTGGTGCGTTTTGGCACATCATTGCATGGGACCCACTCTTTTTGGAACTCTTGTTGGGCCTAGCTAACCACCATGATCAAACAACTTGGAATATTTTTCACTTTGAGTTGTGCAGACACAAAATGGGCTTACCTACAAAAATGTTCTCTCTTCTACAACTCGTTTAGCAATGGATCCTTCAACAAAAATTCTAATAGATAGTTTTGTTCAGAATCCACATATAACATCTTTATATTTACATCATATATTCTCAATTTTTCGTGAGAAGGTGATCAAACATCTTTTGCATGCAAAAGATTATTGGTATAGAAATGAATGGTAGCATCATGGCTTTGCACATGTACATGGTTTTCTATGGCTTCCATAAGATCTTGACATGGACACTCTTGATTGGTCTAATGACAATGATGTTACCATGGCAAGGAACCTTTTTGATAGGTACATTTCAGCTTGGAATCCACGTTGCCCTACACAAAGATTTCTTAGAATGTATCATTGTTTTGAAGAAAACCTCTGCTTGCTTACCACGAGCCAGATCCTTACCAATGATCCAATCATAGATTATGAAGAGTTGCTAAACATAGCTCAAAGGCACACAAAATTCTCTGAATATACTTGTTTAAGGAGAAAAGGAGAGCAATTGCAATGTCAATATAAAGCACCTTGGAAACAACTTACCTCTACATTGACATTTGATGTTGAGTCTAACAAATCCTACAAACCAACAAGAAATGATGATTGCCTAAATATTCATATCCTAGAAATGCTTGCAAATTTGTGTTCCAATGTTGACTATCAGTTTGTTGTTTCTAGGAAAATTGTTTTGAATTATATTTCTAAATATGTAGCTAAATTTGAGAAAAATAAAAAAAATATCTTGATATGTTGAAAAGACTTGCAAATACAAATATTGTTGAGGATAGAGAATTGGTTGTATATCAAAAATTCATGATGAATATCTTGTGGAATGTGACACCTCTACACAGGAGATGTGTCATATGTTATAGAAATGAACTCTTCTTACTTCAAGCCGATGATACATTCGCTTGAATGTTGGCAAAAAGACATGGTTCCATATAAAAAAAGATGATACTGATGAATGGTTGTCAACAAACTATATTCATTGCTATATGCAGAGGCCTCCAAAGATAGCTCCTATATCCCTTATTGACTCGTTCTACTTATATACACACTCATAGAAGCACAAAAAGGCTAAATGAAACCCAAGGCACCGACATGTAGTTGTCCTTGTTTACCCGTTATTCAAGATTGCTCTCATTGAAGATACAGAGTTATTTTAGACATTTTGTTGGACTGAACTTATGTTATACAAACCTTTCTATAACATACAAATAGATGTAGGTATTCTCAAAGAAGAGATAATAGAAAATTGGAAAGTTTTAAAAATGGTTGGTTATCATCCTTGGCATGTTAATAGACTTCCAATTACACCCATAATTGAAGAAGAACATGATAGTGACACTGATGATTTGAACCATCAACCTTCTATGGATGAATATGAAAGGGAAGTTTCCTCTTAGCTTGGTGCTACTACTAACTTTAGTATAAATCATCTTCAGCTATTGGGCAGGTAGGATTTTGATATGAACCATCCATGGAATACAAACCTTATACCTAAAAAAATCCATAATATTCCTTTGCAGTTCATCCCATTAGTGAAGGCACAATGTGAGCAAGATATGGTACAATTTTTTCCTATAGATATGTCAGTCTATCAACTTTCACCAAAACAACAATTGGCCCTTCAAATAATCTAGTCCCATTGCATGCGGCCTTCACCCAAAGCCCCTCTCTACATGATCATTCAAGGGATAGCTGGCACCAAAAAATTCTTTTTGATAAACTATATTCAACAAAAAATAAACACCTCTTTTGTTGGATCCAATAGTTGCTTGCTCACATTGGCTCCTACAAGTGTTGTTGCATACAACATATGTACCTCTACAATCCATACAACACATTGGATTCCCATAAAGGATATGAGTCCTTCACAAGGGCAGTAATTAACAATATTCCAAGAACAATTTAAGTACATTCAATACATTTTGATCGATGAAATGAGTTTTCAAGGCCCAAAGTTTCTATTGAAAATAAATAGCTGGTTGCACCAAGCATTCCCAAGTAACCAGAGGGAGCCATTTGGTAGTGTTTCTATGATCCTTGTTGGTGATCTTAACCAATTACCACCTATCATGGATACACCTATTTATGCTTCATGCTCATTGGTTGTAGCCTTGTGGCACACTTTCATGGTCTCAATAACATGTTGGACACTATTTTCTACCAAAAAAGAGATAGCCCTTCATAGCAAAATTTTCAGGCAATCCTTCTCCATATAAGAAATGGTGAGACTCTCCATGATGACTGAGAAGAGCTTATGAAACAAATAAATAAAATGATCTCATCCATAGAAAGAGAACAATTTGACATTGCTATAGGTGAAGCCACAATAGTGGTTTACAATTTGATGGAGGAAGAAAACTGAGAAAAAATGGCCCCATGGAAAAAAAATTTGGTTTTAGGGGTTCAAATGAACCTACAAGTTCGACCAAACCATAAAGGGGTTCGACCGAACTAGGGTTCAGCCAACCCATCAATCACGGGGCCCACATTTCCTGCCGAGAAAACAAGGTAAAATGCATATTGAGGGGTTGAATATGAATACAGTTGGCTAGAACCACGGGGGTTCTGCTAGAACCCCAGGTTCCTAGACCCCCCATACCTATTACTGCACAGGCTTCTTTAAAACCTAATTTTTGCAGCTTTGATGCTCGGGTTGAGGGATGAAAATGGGGAATCTTCACAAACCCAATTGGGTCGAGGTATTCCTCGAAGCAGGCTATCAATGAATATAATTTTAATATGTTTTGGTTTTATTATTATGTATTTGTTTTTAGTTTTATTAAACATAGGTTTCATGAAATGAAGGTCTCTAATGCACATGTGGAAAAATAGCAGAGATTATCCAAAAAAAATTGAAAAATATAAGTGCACACCGGATATTGAAGTCCTTGATCCAAAAAAAAAAAAATAATAACTAGTTTTTGATATATACAAAAAAGTTACCACGTTATCTGATTGATTATGTCTGAATTGTCATTGGTTTGAAGCTTGACGATTAAAGAAAAATGTTCAATAAAAATGATCTAACTAAGTGCAAGCACTAGATATTGGAGTTACAAATCTAAATTCAAAAGAATTAGAATTTTATCCTTCATGGAAAAAAAGTTATGCGTTATACGATGTGCGTCACTTTTTAAAAATGTTGTTTTTTGAAAAAAACTAGTTTTGTGGGAGATGGAAAAAGAAGTGCAATTTGATTCAAAAATTTTGAAAAATATTTTTAGAATCTATAGACAAAATGTGATGAGACTCTAGTTTGCATCATCTTCCAAATTCCTCCTGATTTAGCCGCTATAGGTGTCGAATGTGAGATTTGGTCAAAATAAAAATTCGATTAATCCGGTTGGCCAAAATTATAAACCACTATTATGGGATCACCCTACACATTTGTTTTCCACAAATGACTTGGTCGAATTACACAACAAAAAAATGATCAAGCAATTAAATTTACCCATAGCCATTAGCATTGTTCGAGTGGCACAACAACAGGCATCTGATCATGGAGATGATGACTAGCTTCTCCCAGAATTGCTACTTTGTGTTGGTGAACAGGTGATGCTAACAAATTTTTTTTGGATTCAAGCTGGCCTAGTGAATGGATCCCTTGGTGTTGTTAGAGCTATTGCATACAATCCACATTGTAAGCCACCAAACCTACCTAACTATGTTGTTGTCCGCTTCCAAAATTACATTGGTCCACCATGGGACCCAGAACATCCGAGAGACATCCCCATCCAAACTATAAGTTAGGGGAGTCAAACAAAAATTCCACTCACTATGGCATGGGGAATCACAATACATAAAGCACAAGGCTTAACATTGGATAGAGCAACAATAAACATAGGAAGCAAAGAGAGGCAAGAGTTGACTTTTACAGCTATTTCTCATGTTAAATCAATTGAAAGACTATGTATTGATCCAACTTTGTCATTTGAGAGATACTCCAGGCTTGGTACCAACAAATAGACTACTCGTCGTTATAGTGAAGAGACACGTCTGGAACATTTGCAACCCTCACCAAATGCTTCTACTCCCACCCCGTAGCCCAACTTACAAAAAAGGCTCCAAGACAATTGTTCTTGCATCTGCCTCATCCTGTGTGTCATCATCTTCTCAAGCATTTTCTAAGTTGAATTTTAAAAAAATATACCAAGTAATAATTTGTGCAAAATGGGTATAATGCCAAAGATGCACAACTATACTATACAACAATAACTAGAGGGTACAACTTGTACATGCTAGTCGCATGTTTTGATGATTCTATTCTATTAATCTGCCAACCTCTTGTTCTAAGATTTCGTTGTGTGGTGCTTTCAGTATATGGCATTCAAAACAATACACTCTTTTGTATATTCCATTTGCCCATCTTTGTTTAAGTGTTTTTAAATTCCATGATTTCAATTGTTTATTAGCATACCTACAATTCTTTTCTAATTGATTTTAACATACAGTGGTGTAAACATATAGTTACAATTGTTACAGATTAATACATATGCAAATACAAGAAACCTTAGCTGTCAAAGATGCATAGAGATTGGAACCAACAATAACTAGAAGCCAAAATTTCTATAAGTCAATAACGTGTTTAGAACATTCCAGTATATTTGAACAACTATATATGCACATATTATAGATGCATTTTGAAAAAACAATGTCTTCCATTTGACTAATAAGTTTAAAATCCTGCAACCATGTTACATGTTTTCTATTCCCACAGCCTATATACGTTGAGTTCTCACACTTGTCCTTCGTGCTTTGCTCCCATAGATTTTAATGTCTTCTTGTTACCTTTTCTATTAGCTTTATTTGATTCAAATAGCTACAAATGTTTGTCTACAAAATTCTTTTCCTGTAATTTCACTGTTTCACTGTTCCTATTTATTACATTCACAAATATATACTCTTGTCTACATTGCTTTTCTTTTACGTGATACATGATAAAATTACATGCTACTTGTCATGGCTTGCTCGGGCATGTTCACAATGATCATGGAGTTTATTCGCTACATGGCTTCATGATCGTGCCTCACTCAACATATGCAGAATGGTAGGTGCTCACTCATGTGATAGTTGATACATCTTGGCATTCTTGCACAATTGCATGCAAATGAGTGCATGTAATATTCATTGTTCTAATATAAGGATGTCAATTGTTTTGCTTCCCTTGTGAAATGACACACTATGGTGTTTGTTTCATAGAAGACTACTCAAAGAAACTGCCATCCACCCGCCTTATGTGCCAGTTTGGAGAGCTCTGCAGCTGTCCTACTTCGTAGCCTGTTTCATCTTTGCTCCTGTTCTTGCAGTAAGCTATTCCGCTATGCATTTTCCCCATTCCATACTTATCTAATTTCAAACATGTTTTTTGATATAGCAATATAAAATTTTGCTTTGCAATAGTATTATGTTGGACTCAATGCAAAGATAGTTTGACAAGCAAAAATATAGCCCATGTGTTGAACAATTGCTCCTGGAAAGATGACCATAGCTGTAAGTGTAAACAAGGTTTATTTTACATATTTATATTTTCCTCATTTACACATTCAATTTTTTTCTCCCTCCATGGCTAGATACCCTCTATATATTTTTTTCTATATATAAACATTCATGCACATATTCTTACATGCACTTGACTACAATAAATATAGTCTGTTGTTCAGATTAGATTTTCCCGCATGGTCCTTGTGGATGTCAAAATCTGTATTTTGCTCAAAAACAAACAAACATGAGTATTGTTAGTTGAATCAAGCAAATCAGATAGAGCATCCCTATGAAATAATTGATCATGCTACCTATGTAAACAAAGAAGTAAGATATCAAAATAAACTAAGTGAAAGCATAAGAAAGCAAGAGTCAAACTCTATCTCATAGTGGATTGGTGCTTCTTTGATGTGGAAAGAAGCCCTTTCCCAATCCTTGCTAAGCTAAATGATGAAAATGATATGAAAATGCTATAAAGATTGTGGAAATGACAATCAAGATGAAATGCTAACTTGGATGAGTTGTGGAGAG
>VDFB02241812.1:0-10285 GCA_007258455.2 Sequoia sempervirens
TATTAAAGTATTTCACTTTATGACTTGGGACGCCTAACCTTTGATGTTTTAAATAAAATTATATCTCTCATGTGCTTTGGATGCCTAGCCTTGTGAAATTCAAATGCAAACTCAAGTCAAATGTGGATTTCACCTTGGGCGCCCTAATTGGAGGGAAAAGTGGATTTGAATTGAGGAGAAAAGTTATAAATATGAGCCTTGGCCTTCATTTGCAGTTATCCATGAAGAAAATATAACGAAGTGCTGCCGAAATGGTGACTCTCTTGCTTCAAGGAATGCATACCTCCTAGCAATCTTGGTTTCTTGCTTGAAAGATAGCAACTAGCTAAGAGAAAAGGTTGTTCTTTACACTGAAGAACAGATGGAGCTCATTGTAGTGAAGATGTTTGAAGTTTTCTGAAGTTCATTGATGTTTTTGTCGGCTTATACATTGCTGGAGTTTTTGTAGTGCTGAAATAGATTTTCAATCATAAGTATTAGAGGGAATTTTGTTTGCTTTAGGTAGTTTCTCAATCTGCCCCAGCCACCCTTGGTGCCCTATTTGCAAAGTTTTGAATTTTAATGAAGTTTAGAATTTTATCTTTCTCCTAGGCCGTACCATGCCTGTTGTTGTCTTGGAATTCGTGCATAAATCATTTGTTGGTGTTTGATGTAGTTTATACATCTAAACTTGGGCGCCATCCCTCCTAGTTTCATTTGTATCTTATTTCATGTTAATCCGATGAGTTTTGGAGGAGTTAGGAGCATTTAGGTGTGTTTCATGCTTGCTGGTCTGAGTTTAGTGCTTGCTGGTTTTGTATATCAGATTGTCATAAGTTTGAGTTTTGGGTTTGTTTTTCATAGTTGTGAGCTTGAGAAGTTTGGAGGAAGACATAATAACGTTTTGGAGTGACTGGGCAGCAATATCTCATTGTAAGACTGATATCAGTAGTGCTGATTTTGTCATCTTATTTGCAGATTATATCTTATTGTAAGACTGATATCAGTAGTGCTGATTTTGTCATCTTATTTCTGCAACTTTACTTCTATAATTCCAACGATTGTGGAAGAGACAGGCCTCGCCGTCTTTACTTTCAGCATTGCTTTACTGTACTGCCCGTTGAACAAGCGGAAGGGGTTGGCAACCCACCCATACTTTACTTTTCATGCACTTTGTAATCCTCATAATGCTGATCGGCTGAGCCATCAATCTACTCCCGCTGAATAAGTGGTTGAGTTGCATAATCATTGTATTTCCAGTACTTTTAGTTTATTTGCTAACGATCCCCGACGCCATATGCCATCACCTTGCCTGTCATTGGGATCTTGGTGAACATTCTTGGTGTAGGGTTACTTTCATCAGCTAGTTTTGGTTTTGCTAACGCTGACAGGTGAAGTTGTTGATGTGAAAATTTGAAAAAATTGTAAGGGGGTTATTTCAGGAATCTCCCAGGAAAGTATTAGTACCAGATGATGCTCTTTAGGAAAACTTGGATCAACATCCAGATGATATAGTACTAGGCAACCCAAGTTATGATGACCATGTTGATTTGGATGAAGGGGTTTCTACAAAGAGACCTAAGTGGTGGGAAAAACTCATTGGTGATGTTTGGGATGAAGAAATGGTTGCGGGTTGATCATCCAAAGACAAGAGCAAGTAGAACATAGTTAACTTTGCTTTGGTGGCCAATATTCAAGGAGTGTATGAGCCACAGGTCTTTGTTGAGGGAAAAGATAAACTTGAATGGGAAAAGGTCATGGAAATCAAACATCAGAGTCTTATGAAAAGTAAGACTTGGGTTCTTTTAGATCTTCCACCAAGGAAGAAACCCATAAGCTACAAATGGGTGTACAAACTCAAGTACAAAGCTGATGGTACACTTGACAAGTACAGAGCACGGTTGGTGACTAAAGGGTTCTCCTAGAGACAAGGTATTGATTATGAGGAAACCTTTGTTGCTACAACAAAAATGAGCACCATTTGGTTAGTTCTAGCCATGGTAGCATGGTTTGGCTTGAAAGTCGATCAAATGGACGTGAAGAGTGCCTTCCTCAATGGCTACTTAGAGGACGAAGTGTACATGACTTAGCCTTAGGGTTTTCAGGTTGCAGGAAAGGAGCATCAGGTATGCAGATTGACGAAGGCTCTTTATGGCTTGAAGCAAGCACCCAAGGCATGGTACATAAAGATTGATAGGTCTTTGGATCAATAGGGATTCCAACAAAGTCCTTCAAATCCAAATCTACATGTCAAAAGCATACGCAATGAAATCATCCTTGTCATTTATGTGGATGATATCATCAATGGATTACAAACCTGGTGAGTACTCGCTGGGTTGCCGAGTACTCCAAAGTTTCTGGCCTAGGCGAGCAACTCGCACTTTAACTCGTGACTCAGCCTCTCAAAAAACTCGCCGGTTATTCTAAAAAAAATCGCCGAGTACCTTGCAACGACTCATCGAATACTCTGCAAAAACCTGCCACACTAAAACATGATTTTGATGTGCCTTTTTTTGCGCGATTTGGACGCGTTTGGGATGCAATTTCGTGCCCTATAAAATCCCTGTTAAGTGATCCTTATAAACACTACTAGTTTGATGCGATTTGGACTGGTTTTTTGCCGTGATTTGCAGCTATAGGTAAGTTCAAAATTTTTATTCTCTTTCAAGTTTCATGATATTACTGTTTACAGTTACACATTATCAATATACACAAACCTGTTGATTGATATTACTCATTATTATACACAGTCGACATGTTTGTGTATATTAAAAATGTGTAAACAGGTTAATGAACATTATCATAATGAATAGTTTAAGTTTGCATATACACGGATTTTAATGGTATTAACTTATTAAGTATATATGTAAAAATTAAATATTTTTTTATTGTATAGTTTAAGTTTGTATATACATAGATTAGGATACAATGATCATACACAGTGATAACGTGTAATTTGTATCACTATGTATGCTCAACGTATCCTAATCTATGTATATACAAATTTAAACTGTTCATTAAAATCTTTAATTTTTACATATATACTTAAAAGTTAATACGCAAACAGCCATACAAGATGCCATTGCTCCTAATTTGGTTGGAGAATTTGAGGTAGATATGCCAGGCATTGTGGGCTCTAGTCGCGGTCCATATACATACCTTATCCACTTCAAGCAAATTCCAATTTTTTGTGCTTAGAAATGAACAAGGATCACAACCTTCATTGGAAGGTATTGGGTGGAATAGGGAGGCGCACAAAGAAGCAGACAAGGCTTTTGCAATTTTTTGGTTTTATAACATCCTTCCCTTCAACATGGCAAGGAGTCCATATTGGGAGTGTTTGGTGATAGCACTGACAGATGCACGAAAAAGGTACAAGGGCCCTAGTCCAAGAGATATAAGTGGCAGGTTACTTGAAAATGCTATTGTAGATGCAAAAGAAATTTAGGAAGTCAAAAAGAAGCAATGGCATAAGTATGGATGCTCCATTCTTTCACATGGATGTACATATGGAAGAAACCACACTCTTATCAATTTTATAGTGGCTTCAAATGGTGTGATGTTTTTTCTAAAGTCAATTGATGCCTCCAACATAGTAAAGAATGTAGAAAATTTGAGCTTGATGTTGGAGGAGGTTGTTTTAGAGGTGGGTATAGAAAATTTTGCCCAAGTTGTTACTAACAATGCAACAACATATGTGGCAGCCGGTAGATTGCTTTAAGAGAGACATCCAACACTTTTTTGGACCCCTTGTGCAGCTCATTGCCTTGACCTCCTTTTGGAGGACATGGGAAAAATTGAGTGTGTGAAACCAATTGTAGAAGAAGCAAGAGATATAACAAAATATATATATAATCACCCATGGGTTCTTCAATAGATGAGAGATCACACCAAGGGGAAAGAACTTGTGTGATTGGGTGTTACAAGGTTTGCAACTAATTTTCTAACATTGCAAAATATTACTAGTTTATTGACATCCTTGAAGCAGATGTTTGTGAGTCAACCATGGGTAGACTCAACTTACTCAAAGAAGGTTGATGGAGAAAAGATTGTAAAAATAATCTTTGATGATCAATTTGCAACTAGAGCATTAGAGATTGTCAAGGTAACTTCAACTCTAATTAATTTTCAAATTGAATCCTTTATTTTTTAATTTTAAATTTTAAAAGTATTTTGTTTCATTGTAAGGTGTAATTTAAATTTGGTTCTATTTTGTACTTTGTAGGTGACTAAGTCGTTGGTGAGGGTCTTGCACTTGGTGGATGGCGAGAAAATTGTAATGGGATATATTTATGAGGCAATGTGTACTGTCACCGTTTTAGCTGACGTTGTTTGTTGAGGAGTGAGCCTATCAATTTAACCCTCGTAGGCTAACAGTTTTGATTTGAGGGTTGTCCATGGCAGTTATCCAGAGTTTCGAGACATCACTCCAGCCGTTGATTCAGGTTTGGGCCTTGGCAGACTCTCACAGAGTGATTTTTAGACACTTACTATTTATAGTAGGTGAGGCTGACGGGGCTGCTATTTTGGCGGGGAGCATTTGGTTGACTAGTCGGCTCAGTTTCGACCCATTTTGGCAGTTTGTTGAGCAGATGGAGAATAATGGAGCATTTAATGATTATTAAATAATTATTATTTTGACTTTATGTTATAAAGTCACTTTAATGATTTATTAAAATATTAATGATTAATGGCATATTATAAAGTATTTAATACTTTATAATAAAGGAGAATTATTATTATAATGAATAATTATTTATTCATTAAAAGGGGACGCCATTATTTGATATTATTGCCCAAGTCAAAAGAGGCGAATTATTATTAAATGCATTTTAAATGATTTTTACAAAGGGGGTCGAATTATTGAGAGAGCATATATATTCAGTTGAAGGCAAATCGAACTCATTATGTGATTATTCTAATTTGTCTTTATTCATCTCTCGGAGAGTATTGGGGTTTGAGAAACCAGGGTTTCTGCAGATCAACAAGTTTTGAGGAACGTTCCCTCTTCAAGATCTGACATACTGAGACTGTGAAATACCAGTTGAAGCTTGTCTATTAGCGTGGCTTTATCCAGAAGTCATACAAAGCTTACAGTGAAGTTTTGCATTCAGTATTTGGTTCTATTGTTCATCAGGAAGGATCGATCTTCAGAGATTATCATTGACTGGCTTTGGCGCATTTCCCAAGAAAAGGTACGGCTGTGTTTAATGCTGCTGACAGGCCGTACTTGCTGTTGTAAGGACATCTTTCTTCTGGCAACCCAAACGCCTATCATTTCAGCCTCCAGTCTTCATCATCGTGGACGCACAGGCAAGGAGATTCTATTTCAGCCTTTATTTGTGAGGAGAAGTTAATAACTAGCTGGGCCGTACATTTCTTTCATTCTTTCAGGCGGCTGCAGGCAATAATCAGGTTCTTCTAAAAAATATCATTCATTACTTCTTCTGTTACCAGGATAGCATTGTAGTTGTTCAATAATGATAATAAAATCAGCTGCCATTGCTCTGGGAGTTATTTGATGCAATGTTATTTATTTATGAATTTATTTGTATTTATTTCTCAAAATCGCAATTTCCTTATTGCTGCAAAAACCATCAAAAAAAATCATAAAATATCGAAAACAAACAAAACCCTTACATTTTCAATCAGTGGTTGGGTTGAGAGACACCTGGTCTCTTACACAATGGATAGGGCCAAAGAGGCCATCTAACACTATTACATGGGGAATGTGAATAGATTTGCCCCTATTTGGGAGATCATTGAGTGAAGGTGGAACAATGAACTCCACCAACCCATTTAAGCAGCAGGATACTTTCTCAATCCCAAGTTCTACTTCGCTGATGGCTTCGTGGATGCTAATGGGGAGGTTATGGAGGGTCTATCCATATGTATTGAGAGGATGACACCTGAATCTGCAATGAGAGACCTCATCATTTTAGAGTTACAAAATTATAAGGTAGCTAGGGGGACATTGTTTTCTTCCAAATTAGTTATACGAGGAAGAGAGATCCAAACACCAAGTAAGAAAAAGTGAAGCCTTATATCTTGCAAGTTGTGAATTACAATTATTATTAGAATATTGTTTATTTACAAAAGTTTGAATATCTTTTGTAAGTTCTTGGTGGGAAGATTGGGGTGGAAATACCCCAAATTTGAAAAGGCTAGCCCTTCAAATTTTGTCTCAACCTTGTAGTGCTTTTGGTTGTGCGTGCAACTGGAGTTTGTTTGATGCCATTCACAAGAAGAAGCATAATAAGTTGACTCAACAACGCTTCAATGATCTTGTTTTTGTGCAATATAACCTTCGACTTCACAGAAGAAAGGTGCAAGACCAGCTAGACGAACTCACTGAGCTAGTCGAACTCACTGATTTGGATGACATTGATCCCTACAGTGATTGGACCGTTCAGGATGATGAAACCTCCTTGTTTATAGAGGATGAGATTTCTGATTTCGAGAGGCAAGCTATGGAGGATTTTCCTGCAACAAAAGTAGGGGATATTCGATTGGATGACATTGATATGGTGGAGGAGGAGCCACTGCCACCTACTAGCTTGGTGGAGCCACTGCCACAATCTTCTACGACAAGCAAGAAGCCAAAATCAAGTGTGAGGACCTTACCCTCTACCTCCCAATATTTCTCTAGGGTGGGAAAGAGGAAGATGTAAAAACTTGTAATGTCTAATTTTCGTAGATATGAAATTTATGATGATGATTTTCAAATACAATCATCATAAATTCATAATAGGTATTAGTTAGTAGCTAGCTATTGTATCCAGTTTCACTATCCGGCTTCGTATGATGATGCCATTTTGTAATCCATATGTATTCAACAATCAAATTTAATAGAAAACACTTCCTCATGGTTTTTAAACTCATTTGATACATTTTGTAATTGAATTTTGCAAAAAAAAAAAGTGTTTGTATAAGAAATTTTACTACTTTTTAAGTTGCCGAGTTTTTGCCGAGTCAAAATTTTTGGGCTTGCCAAGTACTCTCGAGTCCAAGCCCGTAAACTATGATATCATCATTACAGGTAGTGAGACACATTTGATTGAAGAAAACAAATGTAATTTGTGTAAGGCCTTTGACATGACAAACTTAGGCCTCCTACATTATTGCGTAGGTGTAGAGGTTTGGTAGACAGATGGTGGTATTTTTATTTCTCAGTCTAAATATGCTCAGAGTTTGCTTGACAAGTTTAGAATGACGGGTTGCAAAATACTGTCTACCTATGGAGAAAGGGTTGAAGCTTAAAACCAAAATCGACTGAAAAGTGATCAATCAGTCAACTTTCAAACAATGAGTGGGTAGACTTATCTATCTTACAGCCACTTGACCTGATTTAAGTTACATTTCCCGTTTTATGACAGCCCCAAAGGTAGAACATTGGGTTGCAGCGAAGCGGGTACTGAGATTTGTGAAAGAGACACTTGACTTTGGCATTCTGTATAGCAGAAACAAAGATCCTAAGTTGGTTGGGTTCACAGATTCAAATTGGGCAGGTTCTGTTGATGATAGTAAGTCAACTTATGGAGAAGTTACATGGACCAATAAGAAGTAGCAAGCAGTAGCTCTTTCCTTGACAGAAGCAGAGTATTGGTGAACCGTCAAAGCATCATGTGAGCCAGTATGGCTTCGGAGGATGCTTTTAGACATACAAATGTCTCAAGTAGGGCCTTCACCCTTGTTTTGTGACAATCAATGGGTGCTAAAGCTTGCCAAGAATCCAAACTTCCACAAGTGTACCAAAGATGTGGAGCTCCATTGTCATTTCATCAAACAACTTGTAGAAGATGGATTAATGATGTTGTAGTATTGTCCAATTGAGGACTAGATTGCAGACATTCTTACCGGGTCCTTGAGTCCTAACAAATTTGTAAAATTTTAGGATAAGCTTGGTGTAGTTAGTAGAATGACCATTAAGGGAGGGTATTAAAGTAATGTTTTATATTGTAATGATCAATTAGCTTTTAGGATAAACTTTAGTAATCTTCTTTAATAAAGTCATGTTGACTTTAGATATTTTTGCTATGAGTCGTCATCTTTATCCTTTGTGGATAAGATATTTGTCATCCTTATCCTCTGTGGATAAGATATTTGTCATCCTATATAAGGATGCTTTTGCTCCTTATTTCTTAATAGATTTTTATGTAATTTTGGTTAACTTTTTGTGTGCCTGTTTTTGTAATACTATCAACCTTTGAAAGCTTGATTAATCTGCAAACGTTGTTAGCAAACAAACTAGACCACTCCTAACATTTTTGCAATGTGACAAGAATAATAATCCAACTGACACTTACTATCATGTCAAGAATACCATGGATACAAACTGCAAATTTGAATAAAAAGAAAAATTTCTATGAATATATTTATTGTCAAACTAGGTTTAGTGAATTTGTTGTCTTCATTTGGTGGGTTTTGGTTAGGTTTGTCTTGAAACATATCCTTATCAAGCTATTTGATCATGTTATCTTTGAATATCAGATTCTTTTTGCTAGATTATAGTCCTTTAACAAAGTGCAACTATGGACCTTCATCGAAATTCATGAATAATTTATTAATGTGGTCTAAAAGCTCTGAGAGTTTGTTCCTCAAAAGTTTTCCAAATAACATTATATGCCATGTTTTCATTGCCAAATTCAATCATATTCCATAGGTGATCTTTTGTGTGTGTGCTCATAAGGAGCTTGCATTAATCTCTAATAAGTGCTCATAAGATCTCGTATTGGTCTTGTATAGATATTTGTATAAGCAGAGTATTTGTAAGCAATATTCAAGAGAAATAAAACATTATCAAAATAAAGTAAATGATATAACTGGGATGAGGAGCACCATCAAGAATTCTTTATAAAGAGAAGCAATCATTTCATCATTGGTGGTAAGGTGAAGTGCTGGAAAAATATGGAAGGTGTTTGAAGTTGGAAGAGAAGAGTAGAATCAAAAATCTGTTTAAGAGGATTAAAGGTAAAAATCTCTGATAAATGCAAATTGAAATTGACAATCATAACAGTCAACTAAAAAACAATCAAGGTGGGAATAGTTGAATCCGACAGTGCAAGAAATATAGCAAGGGAGTTACTCTGCGTTACTGTCATCCTCTAATCTCCGATTTCACTGTTATTTCCATGCTGCTGTTGTGAGTCAGTTTATTTAAAGAGCTTCTTTGTTTGTAGCCCTTAATTGGGCTTACAAACCCTGTTTGCATCATCTACATTGGAAAATGGAAGACTTTGAAATCAGGTTTAGTCCATGGATGCCTCTACCTCTGCACTAGTGAATACCCTTAGCAATTTCTATATTATTGGGTTGTCAATAAGGTCAACATTTAGCCGAAATGTAAGTTTTCTAGTGCAAATGTCAAACAGATCAATTGCTAAGGACATTTGACTGTCAAAGTGTAGGAAACGGTTCCTTTTTACATCTCACGTAGTTTTTAGAAGGTTTTATTTTGGGTTTTGCAAATTTTTGTGTTTTTGATGCAATAATGGAAAGGTACGATTTTTACAATAAATTGAAATAAATTCAATAAAAATAAAATAGCTCTGGAATTGAATGAATAAGGACGCCAGTATCTTTATTTGACCTTCTCAACTGATTACAAAAATATCCAGATACATGCAATGGACAAAACAATGAATTTTCAGTATTTTAAAAACCTGGTATTTGCTGCAACTGAAGGTACAGAAATGGTACGGCTGCAATTAATGGTCTTCTATCCTTCCGTTTGATGATGCCTGATGATGCTCCAAAGATATGCGCCTCCACTGGAAATGATAGGAAGCCAATAAGAAAGGCGTTTCACCCTCTAAGCAAAAGACGTCTCCAGACAAGGTGGTACGGCCAGGTACAGGTACGGCCTGGTGAAGTACAGCAGCAATAAATATTGGTACGGCCTCCTCAAATCAATGCTTAAATCTCTGAATATGGTACGCCCAAGCTAATAGATGATCTCTGAATACCAATACTGAAGAATCTCTGACAATATTAATTTCTCTGAAGCTCTGTAGTTTACTCTGAATGAGAAAACCTCTGCTGGCAATAGATCAAGTGATATTGCACACTCTCTGAATTGCTTTCCGCTGGAGATGGCTCGTTCCCCAAGGAAGTCGAACACGAAACCCTAAAGTCTCAGGCTCAGATCAATTTGATCAGTCTCAAAACTCAATAATCACATAATGGCACAATTCCCAATGCAAAACCCTCTTAAGGCTGAAAAGTGCGATTTCCTTAAGAATAGGGTTTTCATTAAAATATTCATATTTTAATCTTTTTAATTCTCCATAGTTCTCAGCTGAATATT
>VDFB02241819.1:0-36668 GCA_007258455.2 Sequoia sempervirens
CATTGTGTAATTACTTTATTTGTTTTACCATCGCTTCCGTTAGCAGTAAGAAGGGCTTCTCCCCTTTTCTGAGAGGAGAGATTCATATCTCACATAGCTATGGCTGAAGTCCTAGTTGTGTAATCTATCAAAAAGTTGATCACATAATTTTCACCCAACACAATATAAAATTAATCTTCCTAATCCCTTATCAACCTAAATAGGTCAATTAAGAATAAAATAGTTATTAGCTCAACTTGAAGGCATGAATGAATCCCTTTCACCCAAATTTGAACCATCAACAACCTTTAAATGGGGTAATAATGCAATGGAAAATGATTTTGCTAAGCACGTTTTTTATACTTAACCCAACCTTGATATTGTGCCACCTTTCATATTTGTACATTTTCAAATACATTCTTTAACAATTGTTAATAAGTTGTACATTTTAAATTACATTCTTTAGTATTTGTAAATCCATAAAAGTTACATAGAAATCTCTATTCAATAGAAGGAAGTGATTCCTTATCCTTGTGGGTTGGATCCAATTCCTTCAACAATTAACAAGTTTTTAATTGTGATGAGCCTTTTCTCACTCATGTTGATAAAGAAGAATTGTCTTTAGAGCCTTAGAATGTTTAGATACCTTTTAACGTGATTCTAATATATGTTTATACTTAATGCTATAAACAATCCTCCACCCCCCTACCCCACTTAGTTTGATGGGTTTGAGCATAAACACATTTTTCTCATAGAAATGTTTTAAAATTATATGGATCCTCTTTGCCTTTCAACATTTTTCTTTAGAGCTCTAAAACTCCTAGACATGTAGTTAAGAAAGATATGCCTTCCTAGATGCCCATCCCAATCTCATGCAATTCTATTCCAAATTTATTTTAATTCCTACTTGCTTTCCACGTATATTAGTTTTCATTTTAGCCAACCTCTATAGTTGACTACAACTCAAAGAAGCTTCTAAATGATTTCATTTGAGCTAATTATAAAGGTGCTCTCCATCATGTAGCTAGGACCACCATTGTATGCCCAAAGATGTGGGGATCAGAATGATTGATATAATTTTTTTTTTTTATAAATATTTCCATCTTTTCTAAATGACTTATTGGAGCTTTGGAGAGCAAAGAGCCTCAAATTTTTAACTAGACATTGCATTGGTTCTATATATCATGGTGGTAGAAAAGTTTGGAGGCATCATTAGTCTTTGTCACACCCTATGATATATACATTTGTCTTGAAGACACAAAAGCTATAGTAATCTCTTTGCACCCTACATCCCACCCCTTGCACCTCAACTTTCAAATTTAATATTTTGATAATTTATGCACTATAAGAAATGTATACAAAATTGGCAAAAATATTGTAATTGAAAAGTCAATGGTTGGGAGTGTTTCCTTGTAGTAGATTAATATCTTGAATAGAAACCTTAAGACTAAACTTGGCATACTTCAATATCTTTGATGAACTATTTAGGAGAAATGAAACACAAGGAATCGGATTTGGAGGATTTTTGAGTTTTTGACTACTCTTTCTAGGTAAAACAAACATGGATAGTGTTGGTCATGGAAACTATACAACCCCTATTTTTGAACTTGTTTTTGAGTTATTCTTTTATTAGTGGGTCAACTTATATTACTAGATGTGGATTACTAATTAGTCCCTTTAGATTTAGTTTTGGACATTTTGCAAGAGTTTTGAAGACCTTATAAGATTAGACTTGATGTTCTTAGATTGGGAAACTAATGCTTAATTTTATAGGATATTAAAGTAGTTGTGTTGGTTAGGAAGATTACAAGTGATAGTCCCTAATTTTTTTATAAAGCTTTTATGGATAATTTGTTTAATGACATCTCTACAATTTGCATAATTTATAGATAACATCCTCATTTGGGTAAGATCCTCTAATATCAAAGCTTTGTGCTATCTGTGTCCAATATAAACTTCTAAAAATATAATCACTTAAAATAATTACAATATATGTAAGAGTTAAATAATTCTAATGTTACGCCAGTTATTCAATAAATTACACTGAGATTAAAAAATATGACAAATAAAAATAAATTCAATATAATAATATTATAGAAAACTATTTTACAATAACGATAATCACTTTAATTAAACAACTCTATCTTCAATTTCTATCTTCATCTTTTATCATAACTTTCTTATAAAATATTAGAATGACTTTCCTACCAATAAAGAGTAGTAACATAAAAATACATCTATCTCATATATATCCTACCAAATAATACCCTCACTCATACCCTCATACCCTTAAAGTAAAGATGCATCTTCCATATATATCCTACCAAATAATACCCTCACTCATACCCTTAAAACTTGTAACAAAAGACTTCCTTCAAAACATTTATATAACTAATAAGCATGTTACCAACAATTTGTCACTAAAATCCCAAAAAAGAAGGTAAGACCTGTAATGCTACTCTTTAATTCTTAAGGCATCACAAGAACAGGGAAAAAGAAAAAAACAACTCCAATGTTGAAATATAGAACAACTCAAAATGTTATAATGAGTAGTTAATATAAATAATTATATATATATGAAAAAATAAAAAATGGAGAAAAGATTTACAGCTGGCTTCAAAGGCTTCCACTGCTCTCCCCAAACTTGGCAGCTTCTTGTATTGCTCCTCTACGAAGGGCATAAACAGACGTTGGTTATCTAGCCACTAGAAGGCAGGAACTAAGTAACAACGAAGATCGCTCGAGTACTTTGAAAGAATCAAATATGGGAATCTGTCGACAGCAACGGTATGCAAATGGAGCAAATATCTAATTTCAGTCTAAGAAATTATATAGTAAATAAATGGGACCATCCAAGAAGTGGAAAATTAGAATTCATCCAAAAAGGTGATATATCCTTAAGGAATCTTGGAAAGGAGATTTATGCTCTGTCGATGAAGGCACAGTCCTTGTCAATTTGTAGTCATTCAAGAATGCGGTGTTCTATTCATTCTGTAGTCCAACAGTCATGTAGAACAAACTTCATTTTTCTTTGCAAGGAATATATTCTTATCAATGAAGTTTGCAATCCAATTTTTTTACAACTTAGTAGTAGCAAATCTCTCTCTTAGCCTGAATAGCAAGACTCTATATATGGACATGGCCATTAAATTGAACCCGTATAATTTTAACATTGAACCGAAGAATATATACCGAAACAACAACAGATGTAAAGAAGGGAGCAAGACTTTCAGGAGGGAACAGATGAACTTTGCAACAAAATGATAGATACTCGTAAAATCAAAATGATATAATGGGCCTGCCTCAGGGAGGAATGTGATGTTGTGTGGGAGAAAACGGACACGGAAGAAGCATTGGAAGCATGCTTGTGTAGGTAAACGTGCATTCCAATATCCTTCATTTATGCCTGTACAAATCCCTTGCTCATTTTCAGTTTTTCCGTTTATGTTTAAAGGCATATCCATGAGATCTGCAGAGAGTCTATGATTGCCATGTACGTTATAAAAGTAGGTTCATGTAGTACATACATTCAAATTTTCAATAATTTACTGATAGAATGCCAGCTCTACCAAAACGGCCTTCACAATGTATAAAAACTTCCACAATGCTGGCCCGCTCCTGGAAACTTTAGTTGAATCATAATTGTTGATTTTCAGCCTTCGTCAGAAGCTTGAGATTTTCCACACTGGGTCTCTCCTTTGGCAGGTCTCTGTCAAGCCAATTAGTGGTTAATGAACCGGGGATTTGTGTTGGTGGAACGAGCACTACACCAGACTATTTATGGAGGAAGAAAGACCTCCGAAACAAAATAGCGGTGATTTGGATAAGCAATGAGAATGGTAAAGCAGTGATATGACATAAACAGAAAATGAATAAGACTTAAGGCAAAGATGCACAAAGGCCAAACGAACAAACAAAATTGAACGAGTAATAAGAATGCTAAAATTTGAAAAACAGTACACGAGGAAGCTGATAGTGGGTAGGCATAGTTTTGGATAGAATTAGCCATGAAAAACTATGTAAATTATTTGTTGTTCAAATTCATGTGGAAGGAAAAAGAAAACGGCTATTATAGCACACCTCATCAAGAATATATCGAGAATTCAAGAAGCCTTTAATACAGGTCTTGAAGTAATTATTTGGAACAACTGACTATCCTTGATTGATGGTTAATTGAAGTGCATGGTAAGAACACTAGCAGTCCTCTATGTACACACATATACACCATTAAAATGGATGGGTAGAAAAAAAACAGTAAGAAAATAAAATGGTAACCCCAGCCACAAGGTAACTTCAAGATTAAATTTGGCGGGGGCATCTTAGGTCCCCCAGGGAAAGCTGGAGAGGGTTGTTTACTACAATTATCTCTTCTACCCTTGGTTGCTGGTTGATGTTTGATGGAAGTGCATAATGAGAACGCTAGCAGTCTCGTATATACACAAAAAACCCATTAAGCGGATGTGTTTAAAAAGTAAATAGTAAGGAGGTAAGATGAGAACCCCTGCCACAAAGTTATTTCAAAATTAATTTTAACGAGGCATCTTAGGACAACCCAGAGAAAACTTAAGGATGTTTATTGAGGGACAATAAGGGCTCCATCTTAGGTGCCTCGTCACTGCTGGAGTATACCAAGATTACCTCAGCTCAATCCATAGAATGGGGGTAGAAAAGTGGATGGATTTGAAGGACTTGAATGCCCAAATTATTCCCCAATCTTCATAAAGGGCTCCTCAGGGAATAACTAGATCGATTTGAAGCTTAACAAGCCTCCCTTTTTAAAGCTCAAATTAGAAACTTGAGTTTGTATTGTGGACTTATATTCTGTTCTTGAAAAACGAATTTTTAAGAAACGATACTGAGATCTGATTGCCCTCTTCCCCAGAAGAAAGCTCTTTGTAGTTAAGAGGCTTACAGTGGAACGGTCCACAGCTACATATCAAAATAGTGAGTGATTTAATGTCCTAATCTGCCCACATTCTCCAACTCCACACAATCATTTTCAATGAGTGTGGAGTCATTAATGCAGGCTATATCACGTTGGATGGCTGTTTTAGTACTAGCATTAGTGTTGTGAGAGTTAGTGCTGTTGTAAAATTTAAGTCTGCGTGGCGATAGATAGGTGAGAGAAGATAGATGATGAAGAAAAGTAAGGCATCATTTCAATGAGTTGTCTAATAGAAGGTTGAAGATCTGGTTCAAAGTTGAAATGGGGAATTCAGTTGCAATTATTCATTTTGTGTTAGGAAAAGATGGAATTGAGGATAGAGGAGAGAGGACTAAGGCATTGGTTGAAGCAGATTTTGCTAAGATGATGGTGGCTCAGATCCCTGCTGAGACTCTGTTTGCATGGGTTATGGTGCACATTAGAACTGCAGATATCCCTTCCCAGTTAGAGGTACTGGCAAACATAAGAGATAAATGAAAAGAGAGAGCTGAATACAAATGGGTTGCCAGGGTTCAGGCAGAAGGATGGTTAAATTAAAATCCTTACAGATACACTTTTAGGAGCTCGGGAGACCATTATACAGCTTAATAAAATATATTAGTGACCTGAAGATGACCAAGGTTGGTGATACAGTGTCTGTTTTGGGCTCGAAGTCCCTCCCAGCTCCAAAACAAGCACCACCCTTGTCCTTGGAGAAGAAGATACAGCAGATCAACATGCCCAGTTGGTCATTCCCAGAAGCACTTGTTACCTGCAACTCCAGTGAAAGAGCCATCTATTTATTCCAGGGAAAAGCTGGTGGTAAGACCCACCTCGATTGAACTAAATTATGGCCATTTTTAAGGCCAGTGATGAAGGCATTAAGAAATACATCAAGGCCGGAAGGAAGAAGGTGAGGACTAGGGCCCACCAAGAGTGAAGGAAGGCAGACAGTTGTGAGTGGGTGCTTGTTTCCCAGATGCTGTGGAACAGATGGACTCAAGCTACATGGAGATGGGGCAAAAGGTCCAACCATGTCCTGTTTGCTTGTAATAGTAGTTATTTTATTTCTCTAGTTAGTCTGGTAGATATGTTATTAGAAAGAGCAGCTATGGCAGATAATTTGTTTGGCGATTGAACCTTGTTGTAAACTTTGTTTCTTGTCTTGGTGACATGAAAAGTTTAAACTTAAATTCTGTAAAACTGGTACATAAGAAATAAAAATCCTTATTTCACTCTTATGCTTTGATTGGTTTTAAAATTTAATTCCCTGTAATTTGGCTTTTCTTTGTCTATTGTTCGTCAGTTTTGGGACCCTGTAAAAGCCTTTTTTATCAAGCAGATTTTTATGAGTGTGAACACACACAATGACATAAGATGTGTTGAGTGTATCATTAGCATTTTCAACAATACCAATATGCTCATTTTCACTAGCATTGGGAGAATCCTTAATGTTGAGGTGCTAAAGATGTATTTTCATGATCATACATATCCTCTACTTGTATCACATTTTTGTCAATGTGATATGAAATTTCATGTTTGGGTGTGGTACACCTATCTATGGTATGTCCATATATTCGACACAAGCATTTATGCGCACACACACAATCTATGTTGCCAATTCTAGTATGACTCTTGGTTCAAGTTTGTGGATCCAACAAAAAAAAATGGGTCTAGGTTTGCTTTGGGTTTGTCCATACAAAAAAATGTAAAAATCACATATATTGGAATATCATATAAACAACAAAATCACCATAAACTTGAATGCCATTTATAACATAAATGATAAATATTATAAAATATTCATCATTCAAACTTCAAGTTCAATATTAAAATAATAATATCAAGTTCCAATTAGTTTTAAACTTTTAATCATCAAATGAATTTTCTAAATCATCAATATCATCATCATCATTGACATTAGATAATCTAGAAACATTAGATGAACCACAAGCAATGCTAGTACTATTGCCACTTGCACTAAAAGTGTGCTAGCTTTTGGATGACTCAAGTGCAATATGTTGGGAAGTAGAAGCATCCAAGTTAGTATGATCTAACTCTATATCACACAACTTCATGTCCCCTTCCTTGTAGTCATGTTGTTTATGTGAAAGGAGACACAAGTTGGAATGCACATATACTAAGTTCTCTGCACTTTTTGAGTGCAATCTATTGTGCTTTACTAAGTGGATGAAAGAATATGTGTTCCAATTCCTCTTAGATGCAGATGAACTAGTAACATATGAAAACAAAGTAAAGAAATAGAGTTATACATTATAAAGTAAAATAAAATTAAAACCTATAAAAAATTTAAGTTTAAACTTCAAAGACTAAAAAAGAAAAAAATATTAAACTTACTTTGATAAAACTTTGATTGCAAGGGGTTGTAGGTGTTGGAATTATAGGCCATGGAAGTACCACCAACTATGAGCATCCTTCTTAAACTTATCATTAAGAGCCTCAATACTTTGACTATTTGAGTGTACAAAATCAATGAACTACTCATGACTACATCTTGCAAACCAGGATTAGGGAAGAGTCTACAAAATGCTGCTTTGTACCCTTTAGCAACTTCAAAATCTGTATATCGGGCAACCCTTGTTGGCATAGAAAGAATCTCAACACTACATTATTTTGGACTCAATGCAAAGGCAAGAAGATGTAGTGGGTTGGTCATTGTGTTCCACCTTTCTTCAATAATTATGTGCACTTATTTGAAGAAAGTTTCTTTAGGCTCTTGCTCTTTCGCATTTATAATGCTCTTCATCTTCTCAATCATTGAGTCAATATTATCTCCCAAACAAAGCTTGTCCATGTAACAAATCATGCTTAAAATTGGCTCAGTGAAACAAAGGAGATACTCCACACAATCCCACCAAGAGTCATCAAAGATCATCTATTTAATATTTGTTGCCCTCTCAATGTTGTTTTGCCTCCATATGGACCAATTTTGGTTAATCACCATGCTAGAAAGTGCCTCCCGAATTTTCACAAATCTTCTCAAGCTAATTGTGTTACAGGTGAAACGAGTCTCAACAACCTATTAAAAAAAATAATAATAATAAAAAACAAACTTTAAGAAGAATTAGAATACACAATCAAATTATGAAAATATAAAATTTTATACTAGTTCACTTACGCTCAATAGCTTTAATTTTGCATATGATCTAAAAATGCCTTGCGACATGTGGTGGTTGGTGATGAACATTTGGATGTCCTCAACCTTTGCATACAACTCTTTAATCCAATCAATTTTATTCCCAACCTCCTATTGCATAAGATTGAGAGAGTGGACTGCACAAGGTGCCAAAAAAATGTGTGAATAGCATTCCTCAACCAACAACCTAGCAACTCTACAATTCTTTGTATTGTTTTGTAGGGTCCCAATTCCTCAATGGCTACGACTAGAATATCAACAATAAATTGATCATCTTTCACCCACCTCTCATAATCTACGACTCTCAAAAGCATTGTCACTTTAGGAGACATTGCTATGACATTGATCAGATGCCAATTTTTTGCATCTTTCCACCATTCGGAAACAATGGTCACCCCTATCTCAATCAATAATCCCTTATGGGCTTCAATGAATCTTCTACGAGCTTGACCTCTTTTTCTAATAAGGTGCCACACACCTTCTCATAACCTGAGCCCTTGTACCTTTTTGTAGCCTCTTTAATTCTTTTCATCATTTCTTGCCAATATGGTGAGCGAACAGCATTGAAAGCCAACACATTTGCATTAATACATCTTACTATGTGTTGATTGACAACGTCTCAAGTCTCATTTTGAAACGCAGTTTCCAAAGGTTCCTCCAGTCATTTGTTTGTAGTGGCTTCTTCACTTTCAAGAGTGGCAAAAAATGAGTGGCTCTCTACCACAACATTATTTTTAAAGTTGCCATTTTGAATGGGCTCATCACGGGTTACGTTTGGGGGCAACGCAAAATGGACCCGAAATTCGGATTTTTCCTACCAATGAATCAGTCATTAAAGCCGGAGACCATGGGCGGCCATGAGATCCAAACGGAGGCAAACCTGGGTTTTGAGTGGACCCGAGATCGAGGTTTTCTTGAGAACAAGCTGGTAACGCCAACTTAAAACAAAATCATTCCTTCTCATAGCGTGCACACTCCCTACACATTAACGCGCAATTTTGTTTTGTGTTATCCGCGAATCTGCTTGGCGGCTGCGTTCCACGGATGGCCCCTCTGTGGCTTTTATGCATTTCCTGGGATTACGTGTGAAGTTCAAGAGTCGCGCGCGGGAGTGATTTTTGAGCCACCTCGAAATAATTTTCCCAGAAGCCTTGAATAGTCAATTAGAGCATTCCCCATGGCCCTGCGAAGACGAGAAAGCGAAATCTCAGCGAAGTTTCCACTTTGATGCGTGCTTAGCAAATTAAATCGTGTAGCGCTGAAGTCGCGTCCTTACCGAAACCAAATTGGCTAAGTCTGGAAAGTGCAAGGGCGCTAAAATTTAGCGCCCCTGCATGCAGTGAAATTGCCAAAAATGTAATAGCACTAAATTTTAGCGCCATTACATTTTTCTGACACTTAAACGTTTTTTATGCTTCTGGCACGTTTCTTCATGTTTTCACGTTTTTCGTCAATCGTGCCACTTTTCGTGCCTAAATTTATTGCTCGACTTGAGTTAGGTTTTTAATTTTCATTTTCACTTAAGTGAATGAATTCGCCATTTTAGTTGTTTATTTTTTATTTCCTTTTCTCTCCTCTTGCTGTGCGAGTTTGCTTCTCAACTGTAAATCGCGTTTTTGAAGATTTTCGCCATTCGCCTCTTCAACAAGCTTCGCGTTTTGCTCTGGTAAGTTTTTCGTTTGGCTTCGTCTTTTCATTTGTATGTGTTCATTGTTAACATACACATTTTTGTTTCTTACGCATTGTATCTTTCCATTCGCGTTTTCCTTCATTCATGTCTTTGTTTTTGTTTCTTCTGTTTCTCTTCGCGTCCTCCCTTCTCCATTTGCGTTTTTCTTCTCCTTACGCAATGGAACCCTCTTTCATTGTTTTGGATGCGTTTTCCTTTCCTCCATTCGCGTTTTCCATCTCTACGCGTTTCTTTCTTCCCTCACACAACGCAATTTCTGTGTTTCATGTTTTGTCCATTTCTCCTCACAACTTGTATCTTTCCAACGTTATTCTCAGCTCGTTTTTCATGCCGTTCTTTTCATACGCTTTGGAGCAAACTTTGAAATCTCAAAAAAAAAAGAAAAGATTTCTTGATGAAACCCTTGAACGCATATACATTGATATTAAGACAAGTTTCAAAAGCTTTCATGCTACAAACATTGCATTTGTCAAGCTCAAGCGCTTTCGCCATTCCCTCTTACATTTACATTTTCAAAATTGTCAAAATTTGCAAAAGTGCTGAATTTTAGCGCTGTGACATTTTGAAGATGTCAAAAAAATGCCTAACACTGAAAGTGTAAGGGCGCTAAAATTTAGCGCCCTTACACCAAAAGCAATTTTCCAGAGATGTAAGGGCGCTAAAATTTAGCGCCCTTACACTTTTTTTAGGCTTTTTCCAATTCTTCCCAAATGAACTTCATTTTTGACCAGTGCACTCCCGAACCTCATTTTTCCACATTCATGCATCGTTTTGCATGCCTCGTCATCCGCTTCATGATTTCCTATCCTCGTGCTCATTTTGCGCTTTCCCATGTGTCCTAACAATTCATGTTTGTTTTGACTAAACGGATTGCAGTCTACTTTCAGAGATCGTCAAGTCAACATTGATCAGGGTTCCAGTTCCTTTTGATGACTGCCACCAAGCCTCCTTCTTCTTCGAAAGCAAAAGGCAAGATGAAATACAAATATCAAGGCGTCTACCCGCCAACTATGGTGCTTTCCAAAGTCGAAGAGATTAAAGATACAGAAGTTGGTCATCAAGACTTGGTTGACTTCGCAAAGCTAACCGAGACGAAGCCTCTTCCTGATTCAATGAGAGCGATTGTACACAGCAACCTCCACTTGGTGGCGATGTTTCCTACAGCTGCGCACAATACCGAGTTTGTTCTTCAAGTTGCATCTCATTACATCAGAGAAAGCAGAAGTGTGATCGACTCTTCCGGGCACGAGATTCTGAGACTCGACCCCGACTTCTTTGATATTGTCTTCAAGGTCCCTCATATGGAAAAATATATTGACATCTCTATATCAAAAGCACAAGAGATCTTTGATGCTGATCCCAATAAGGCTAAACAGTTGATAAACACTCAATGGCTCAAGAAGCCTAGATCATCTGTTTCTAGATGGCCGAAAGGACTCCTGAGAAGTGACTTCAAAGATGACGTCAAGGATATGATCACGCTTCTAAGCAGAGTGAAGGGCTTGCCGGAATCATCCACTTTTCACGATTGGATGTATGAGTACATCAGAATCATAAGAAGGCAGAAGGTGCATATTGACTGGGGCAAACAAATCAGTGATGAGATACACGAGCAGATGATTAATGCTCCTTCTACATTGAAGTTCTACATGATTTCTTACTCCGTGTACGCAGTACTGCATGAGACAATTCCCAGGTCTATCTACAAAAGGGAATTGGATGATGGTGCCTGTGTACAGATATTTCTACCAATTGGAGCTAAAGGAGAGATTTCATCATTTCAGACGGGTCACTGATGCTTTCTTTGCGCCTTTACTCTTCAACTTTGATCTAGCTTTGGAAAGAAGAAGAGTATCCGATGAGGCTTATAAGGTGGTAAGTAAAGTTGGATGCATTTTTCTCCAATTCCCAACGTTTACTTACTTGAGAGTAGGCTGCTACACTGGTTGTCCCTACATGCTACCACGTTATCCTTTGGATAAGTGGATTCTCGGAACATGCGTGACAAAATTGGCGTCGCGTAAAGAACGAAGAAGCAACTACAAGCGCGGTTCAAGTTCACGACCATCGGGCCGATATACTATCCAAACTGCACAAAAAGCTAAGTCTGTCTATGCCGAGATGCAGATCATGACCATCAAAACCTACAGGTATAGGTTTGATTTTGACTACCGAGATGTCAGAAAGAAGTTGCAAAAAGGTCACCAACACAGGTACCGCTTTGAAGACATCTGGGCGATTGGTGCGTAGATGAAGAAGCCATTCTCGCGAAAAATGGACTATTGCAGATTGACAGTTCAACAAATCAGAGATCTTGGTATCGCTAACCTACCAGAGGATTTTGAGGATCCAGGTGATATCATGAACGCTGTCTATGATGAGCAAGGCATTGCTAAAAGGCCGTTGCCTGCAATACAATGGTCTAGGAAAGAGGTTACCAGCATGAGAGAAAGGTTGAGACCAATCCTAGCCAACACAGAAGAATGGTTACATAAACATGGTCATGCAATGAAAAGTTTCAGAACAGACTCAGAAGGAGAGGAATTTGAAGCAGAAGCTCGCCAACAGCATGAACTCCGCGACAAAAACAAATCAGCGGCCGTTCCCACTTCTTCACGAAGAGGTCCAAGGATCAAGTTCACTGTTGGTAAGAAAGATACCCAGGCTGTCCAAGAGACAAAAATGACGGAATCTCATCCATCTTGCTCTAAGGGTAAAAAGCCTATTCAGGAGGAGATAGATTCCGATGAAGAAGAAACTACAAGCGACCAATCCGCTGAAGATGAAGATTCAGCAGAAGCAGACTCTGATGCCGAAGAGGTTTCTGAAAGCGGGCAAGAGTCTGATGAAGATTCTGAAGAAGGATCCGAAGGTGACTTTGAAGGTGAACCAGATTCGGAGAGACAAGAGGGTGATCAACAGGAACCCGGGCATGATGAAGAAATAACTACTTCTCCTCCTGAGAATGTAATTGAGCAAATTCCTAGAACATCATCGCCCGTGACTTCAAACGTTCCTCATACCCCTCCAGATTCAAGAACTCCTCCACCTCCTGTTCCCTCGTCACCAATTCCTACCACATGCATTCCTACAGCCGAGATATCCCCTATCCCTGCAGCATCAACCCAGCTCGATACTCCTTCAGTGACAAGCATCCATACGGTTGATATACTGTCAAGCCCTCCATCGTCTATTCCTAGCTTGTCTTCGCCAACGTATGATATCACTTCTGAGAACGAATTCAATCGTTTCATGAATGAGTCAATGCGTGATCAGCTCAACGTGTCAACTACAGGAGCTACAATGACAAATACTTCTCCAATTGTCACGATACCAATGGTGAGTTCAGATGTGACAATAACTTCAGAAGTGGCAATGGCGACTGAATTGACAGTAAATCCAGAAGTTCACACTTCTTTTCTTCCTCCTTGGCTAATATCTCAAGTGTCGAAGCGCAAAAAGCAAATGATTTCTCCAGAGGAGCTTGACCTTGAAGAGATAGTTCTTCCAAAAGCCAAAGGGAAGAAAAAGGCAAAGGTATACTCGAGGCTGAATGTTGATAAGTCTGGCCATAAGTATGCTGAAATTGGCATACCACCGAATCAAGAAGGTGATGTCAATATGGAGGACTACACAGTAACAAAGGTCCAGCTTGGCAAGGTTACCAACGAAAGTGCAAAAGCCGATGCGCAAGTCACTTTGGATATCTTGGCAGGAAGGCTGGATAAAGTTGAGCAAGCTCGTAACATGTACAAACAAAGGGCAGAGCATTATGCCACTGTTGTAAAGAGACTTGCCGGTTCTCCAAGTAATGCACAACCGCTGACAGTGGTAAATATTGAAGACCCAGCTGTCAAGAAAGCTGAGAAATTCGCCTCCAAAGGTGTGGTGTTATGGCTGATTTTGTTGAAAAAGATCATCGAACATGGATCTCAGATAATTCTGGCTGCGGACGAGAAAACTACCATGTTGGCCAAGCTCACCACAGAGCTTGATAAAGAAAAGAGTGTACTTTCCCAGGAGCGCAGAGACATGGAAAAATGCCTGTTGTCATGGTCGGAAATGAAACAAGTAAAGCTCAGCAAATTGGTGGAGGTTGGGGTAATTCCTGACAAAGAAAAGTTTGTAGAGGTAAGAGAATCACTGAAACACAGAATTCAAGTGGTTCAATCTCTCATAGAAGATCTTCACCAAGTACAGGAAGATGTCGACGGGCATCGCACCATTCTTGACAAAAGTATCAGAGAGTTGCCTAGTCAACTTCTTGAGGAAAATCGTATCTTCCTGCCGGCCACAGAAATATCCCTGATCTTCAAGGAAGCCATCACGAATTTGATTGATAGTTCAGACTTCTCAGAAGCTTCGCTGAACATCATTTGTGATACAAGGCTCACATTGGATAACCCGGCTACTTACATCTTGATGAAAAAAGCAGCTGTTCACCATCCGGCCATGATCGACACGGTGAACAATTCACACCATTGTATCATAATCAGTTGGTCCGTATGAGAAGTTCGGTGAGACTAGGAGGAAATTTGAAGACTTCCTCAATGCAAAGAAACGTGAAGCAGCCCCCTATTCTCCAGTGTTAGACATTTCCGGTGCATCCCATTATGCATCTTGTAAATATTTCTCGACATTTTCAAATGTCTTTTGTAAATTGTAATTACACCAAGGTCGAAGATGTAATATTTTCAAAACAAATTACACTTTGACTTTGGTCAAAGTTAGGTGAGATCTCCTAAAATCGCTCACCTAACTCTCCCTGATTTTCTCAATCTCTTTCCTATTTTTGCTCATCCCTCTTTCTATATAATGTGAGGGATTTTCATTGTAAATGATCTTTTAGCTTTTTTGCAACGAAGTGCTGCCCTTTTGTAAGCAAATTTGTGAAACTTTGCGTTCATGCTTTGTGAATGAGATTTGGTTAATAAAGAAAAGGATTGCAAGCCAAACTTTGCGTTGGATTCGATACTTTTGTGAGTTAATCTTATTTGGTAGTGATTAGTTCGAAGAATCTGAAAGACTCTAAGTAGTTTATGTAAACTTTGTGTTACATCTATTATTTAGATTGCATTGTTATTTCTGTTTATCATTGGTTGAATGATCTACAAGACTTTGTGCTTGTAATCATTCATACTCTTGAAACTCTTGTCGGGATCTACAAGACTTCGTGCTTGTAATCGTTCAGGCTTGATTGACACTTCGTTGGATGATCTACAAGACTTTGTGCTTGTAATCGTTCATGTTGTTCAAGGAATTGTTTAAGAAGACTTTGTGCTTCTAACGTAGCAAACGGTACGTCTACACAGATCCAACACTGATAAAGCTACGGAACGATTTTGTGCCTTCGTGAGCTTTCCCTTTTTTACTTTATTTGTTCGTTGTTAATCACTTCTGGTATCTTTACACTTCGCTTTGACGAGATAGAGATATTGGTATTACTGCTGGTTGTTAGTTTTAGGTTGTTAAGAATTCTGAACTTCCAACAAGTGAAGCATTGTAAACATCTTCTCTGAAAAAAGAGAGAAGTATGAATGTAACACACCCCCCCCACTCCATGAATTGCGTGTACATTTTGTAATTATTTGTTTGATTTACTATCGCTTCTGTTAGCAGTAAGAAGGGCGCCTCCCCTTTCCGAGAGGAGAGATTTACATCTCACATAGCTGTGGCTGAAGTCCAAGTTGTGTAATCTATTGAAAAGTTGATTACATAATTTTCACCCAACAAGGCCTACTGAAGGGGACCCGGGAAACAGTGTGTGTGTCACCCTCTAAGTACACCACCCATCTGGATGGCAAGGGCCACATGGGCCAAGAGGGGTGTACTGCTCTTGGGCTTAGAGGAAATGACTATCCAGGACACCCTACTGTAGCTGCACCCTCAACCTCCCAATATGATTGAGCAATGATGGTTCTGGTGTAGGGGAATGGCGGTAGAACACTAGGCACACCACCCCATATGGATGGCAAGGGCCATGTGGGGCCAAGAGGGGCGTATTGCTCTTGGGCCTAGGGTTTCTTGGGCACCCTATCAGACTATCATACTCAAGGAAGAATGAATTAGGAAAACCCAAAGAAGATTCAATATGCTTGTAAAATGATGTTGTCTTATTTATAAATGTCTACTAACATATTTGCAGGTCAACAGGTAGTCGTATCCCTAATCATGTTCTCTTTGATTTCCTTACATACATGCTAATTAATATTGTCTTGTTATTATTCTCTGACTCTATTTTGCAGGAACCAAGGTAATCACTTGGGATTGATAAATTAGGGCAGATTTAGGGTTATCCCAAATAGGGGACATTACAGTGTCCCTATAATCCACCCTAAGCATTATCCTCAATTGGTTGAATTGATAGATGTAATCTTGGACAAACAGAAATTCTCTGAAGCAAACAAAGCCATTTGTTATTCAAATATTGTTCATAATTATAAGTATAAAATGTTTCCTTCAAGGTTGTGACAAGTTGTTCCTAGGTCTGAAAGTGTTTTGAGCATCTTGGTATTTCGATGACCAAGACCTTAGTGATGCCAAAGAGCTTCAACTTTGAGATCAAGACCCCATCTTCATCAGCCATCTAATTTGTACTCAAATCATATTTCCATTGCAAGAACCCAACTAGCAAGAACCTCAAATCAAGAGATCCATCATAGATTTTGACCTCCCATTTAGTTGCAGTACGGATGGCTCTAATAAGACCATAGTTACGAGACTCGGACTCGGCGAGGGTGACTCGACTCAGGGACTAGGGGACTCAGACTCGGTGCAGACTTGGCAAAATGAAAAAAAGTTGAAAAAACCCTAGAAATTTAGAGATTTTTAAGGATTTAAAACTTGTTTCAAACACCCTTTATTGAATACAACACAAATAAAAGCAAATTTGATCACATGCACAAGTATACAACGATCACATAAGTATAAAGTACACAAATTGTAGTTGCACTATTGAAGGAAATAGCATACTTAGATATATAAAATTAGTCAAATGTCTACAAAACTCATGGAATATGAAATCCATGACATTAAATGTTCCAAACAAATATGAAATATCAAAACAATAACAACAAGTCTATGGCTCAAAGGAGTTTGCATCCTTCCTACGAAGGCATCTAAGGTGGGTCCTAGATGATGTAGCAACTACAACCATAGTCTCTACTTGTGACTCCATGCCACCCTCACCAACATTAGTTGTGGATGTGTTTGCTCATGCTTTAGCCTCCTCCTCTGTCATGGCTATAGCCTCAACCTCTCTATTTGCCCAGTCAACCCAATCAAGGTCCTCGTCACTAACACAAGTATACATCGATCATATAAGTATAAACACAAATTGTAGTTAAGTTGCCCAAGGAAATAGCACACTTAGATATATAGTCAAAGACTCAAATGTATACAAAAAACATCGAATATGAAATCCATGACATCAAATGTTCCAAACAAATATGAAATATCAAAAGATTCAAAACAATAACTAGAAGTCTATGGCTCAAAGGAGCCTGCATCCTTCCTACGAATGTGTCTAAGATAGGTCATGGATGATGCAGTAGCCATAATTCAAGTATTAGGGAAATTTCCCTAATGGGGTTGAGGGGCAATGCCCTTTGTGGGGGTGTAGGCGTAGTGCCTTTAGTGGGGTCGAGGGGCAGCGCCCTTCGCGGGGGTCTAGGGGCAACACCCCCAACGGGGCCAAGGGAAATGCCCATTGCGAGGGTCTAGGGGCAGCGCCCCTTGCGGGGGTCTAGGAGTAGTGCCCCCAGTGGGGTCAAGGGGCAATGCCCCTTGTGGGGCTGTGGGGGCAACGCCCCCAGTGGGGTCGAGGGGCTATGCCCCTCACAGGGTCCCAGGGCATGGGCGCGCTCCAAGGCCAAATTAAGACCTCGAAAACCATACAAACCTTCATGGCATACATTATTTTGCATTCACAATAAGTAAGAAAAAAACAAGTTTTAACTTTAAGTAATTTTTTGTACTTTTCAAACCCTACCTGTTGTCGAGTCCTACTGACAAGACTCTTCTGGACTCGACGAGTTTGGCAAGTCCACAAAACTCGGCGAGTCCAGCTAGGACTCAGCAGAACTCAACCGAGTCCGAGTCCGAGCCCCCAAGACTTGGCCAGGGTGACTCAACTCGGGACTCGCTGAGTCTTGTCGAGTCCTGGCGAGTCTCGTTACAATTAATAAGACAATGTCATGAGAGATAATCCTCATGATAGAAATTCCATTTAATTTATTTGTTTATGTGAAGGACACATCAGCAAGTTCATCTACTTTTCTAAACCAAATTAAAGGCCATGTTATGGGTTAAAGCCAATGGTTGACAAAATTCACCTCCCAACAATAGAAATGAGAAAAAACACAATTTCTTTTACAAATTAATGTGATTCTAGGATTATATCTAGATTTTACTTGGAAACAGATGTACTTTCAAAAAACAAGAGAATTGCCCAAAAAATTGTAAAACAAGAACAAGACAGAAAGTTACAAAAAAGCAAAATTGGCAAAAGCAGATGTTACCACTATGTCGATGCCAAACAATTTGGCAAAATAGAGAAAACTTTCACCTCAATTGGACTCTAGATGAGTGAGAACATGCCCATCAAAGTTGCATGCAAAAATTGAAACATGAAACCCTGCAGGCAAAGATTTCCTCAAGCACCTAATGATGTCATGCTAATGTTTGTGTGTTGATGTCTATTGCATTGACCACTTTCCCAGGTTTGAAAAAGAATGTTCTTGGGAATGTTTAGTTTGGTGGCATTGTGTTTTTCAGCTTAAAAAGGGAATTTTTGTCTTGACCTTGAATATTCTAGCAACTAACAATTTTCTTGTCATTGGTTTCCAATGTTGACTTCACTTGCAACTAATGACAATTGGAGATTTCTAGCAATGATGTTGGCATACTATTGATTTGTCATCTTGATAGAAATGTTGATTGATGGTAAAGATTATTTGGTGGTAGGGTGATGCCAACCCACTAGTAACGTTGGTTTCCAATTGTCGACAATGGGGATTGAATGTGTTGCACAAGATGGGGTGACAATCATGCAGTGGCAATGGGTACAACTTCCAAAGAGAACTTCAAGATTGGTAGACATATGGCTTGTCAATATTGCAATTAAATTTTTAAATTGCGCCTCAAAATCCATGTACATGCAAAACTCATAAACCCTACACTTTGCAATTACAGAACAAATCTTCAAACCTCATATCTTGGCCTTCATCAATCTGACTCGGACAAAACGAAAAGCTAGATCAACATTCTTGGCTGCTACAAACACACTAGTGTGTTAAATTTCACCCACAGTGTAATGTCCCTTCTTGGGATCTTCCCGATTTCTACCCTAGAATAACAATTCCTGCTTGAGTCTGAGGAGGTCATTCATTTTTAATCCTAACTTTATAAAAATATTATCAAATGTAATACATGACTTAAGATAATCTTGGCTTAGGTCCTATAATAATATTAATAATCACTAAGAAGTAAGAATATATGATAACATCTAAATTTGCCAGCATTAACATTAAATATTAAGATTTCATGATAACATATAAATCCACATAAACCAAAAAACATCAATAGGATTAATAATTATTCTAGGGCATATTCCTATAGTAACCATTTTCGGAATTCATTGGAAATGTATTGCGAGAGCATGGGTGGATCCCTGTCCATCCATCTCGAGGTAGTGTACTTGAGAAGACCTTCAAGCCCATGAGCACTCATCCGCCTCTTGGCCCATGAACATGGTAGGATCTCAAGTCCACTCCATCCCTCAGTCCACCTTGGAGGTGCAACATCCTCCTTGATCAAGCCTAGGAGCACTCATTCGCCTCCCAACCCATGAGCATGGCAAGATTTCGAATCCATCCATCTCGAGGTGGCATGCTTGATAAGATGCATGAAGATTGCCTTCCTCAGCAAGCCCAGGAGCACTCATACGCCTCCCGACCCACAAGCCTACATCTCGTGGTGGCATGCTTGAAGAAGGAAAGGTCGGTAGTTCACCTCTCGTGAACTCAAAAGGTTGGATGTCCTTCCTACTTGCAAGCCATTTCTAATAAATTCAAAACCACTCATAGAAATGAGCTATGTGAATTTTCTATTAAATACTCTTAAAACAATTTGCAATTTGTAGATCGAGAGTGTAATTAGTCGGCCAAGTTTTGTAAGTTTTCTAGCTGGTAGTCTTTGAGAAACCAACCATCGCAACTCTTCATTACAACTAATCCCATTAGTTGGGGGCTTTACTTCCCGAAACAACATATAACAAAAAGTATATGAAATATTTGCTGCTTACTATAATTTTATTTACTTACAAAACTTGGCCAACTAATGACACTCTCGGCCGACTACACAATAGCATTACTTACAATTAGCAATCACTTAATTTCTACAAGGTATATCTATACATCTATTTATTTGTAATCTAATATTATTCTTAAACTTATCTCATGATATTATTAGTGCTGAAGACACTATTTATTTCTGCCTTTATGACTCAATTTCCTTTTTATTTTCCAATTTCCACTTTTTCCCCCTTGATGCCTCTCCCCACATTTTATATCTCCCATGGTGGGGAGAGTAACATCCTTTCATTGGTCATCTTACCAAGGGACACATCCTTCCACAACAAAGTGCTGCCCCTTAAACTCTTTTAATTATTAATTATTAATTTTCTTATGGAATTGCTGCCTTAACAGTCTTCCTTAATTAACTCCCATTGAACCCCTCTGAAGAGTTGCCACTTTCCTATTTCATTGGCCACCACTTTCATATCTCTTGGGTCAGCGACCATTACTAATTCTAAGACAGGCTGCGATCACGTTTATGATTTATGGCGGGAGCATGACACATAATGCCTCTAAATGAAAGTTGTAGAAGAGATCTTGAAAAACCCTAATCCAATGGATCAGAAAAGACCCTAATCCATAGATCAGAAGCTTGCTTTGATACCAACTGATCTGGAATCAAGTTGTGGCAGTCACAGAAAAATCACAATAACGGAGGAACAAGAAATCTCTGCAAAAATACAACTTAATCAATCTTGAATAAAAAACTTACAAGGTTAAACACGCATAAACAAGCAAAATTACAATATTTAAATCTCAAGTTTGTTGGATGAAAAACCAATTTGAAAATAAGCTAGCTAACTTGGGCTAACAACCTATTAACTAAGAATCTACCTTTTTACCTTTTAATAAATATGATGAAAAATTTAAAATGATAAAATAATAGAATATAACTTATCGTAGGTTCCTAACATCCTATGCTATACCCTATGAATACTGATCAGTTGATCGCCTTTGCCATATTTGATAATTTTTATACATTTTTCAAGTGAAGCGATCAATTTAATGTAGATGAGGATTTTATACATTTTTTGAGTGAAGCAATCAATTTAAACATTGCATAGCAGAAGATAAATGAAAGATCTCTTACAGAAAACCATCAATTTTGCAATTGAACTGACAACAGTTACCAATATCCATATAGTATGGTAAGTAATCTGCTGAGATTTTCAGACTATTCTGAAAATCTGTTTGTATCAGGCAACATTGAAATATTTGGAATAAATTTAGCTGCTAACAACATGCTCCTTGATATGGAAAATCATTAGTTTAAAAAAGATTATAAGCATCTTGAAGTGAGCATGAGAATAGGTTCTTGATTTATTTCCTCCCATGTCAGCTGAGTTGAGACAGAAAAACTTGCCGCCACCAGCTCACTTCAGGTCTCTACAAGACTTGCAAGGGATTTGCAGAGTGCCAAAACTATTGTACTATATTTTCTCTCCAAATTCTATCATAATGTAAAGATGCTAAAATAAATGGTACTTCAAGGAAGCAGTGACTAAATTGTTGCCTTCAACTGATCTTATATAGAACATATATTATAAATATTTAGATTTCACAGTGGCTTAGCATCTTCATTGAGAAAGGTGGCATAATATAGACAGAGGAGGCTAAAAAATTACAGAGAAGATGCAACACATCTTAACCGTACACCGAAAAAAAATCAAGAAAATGTATCCTCAACATATAAAATTAATATTGAGACATATGCATCCTAATCAATAAAGAAGAGCCGAAGTTAATTATAGAATGTACTTGATCTGTCAAGCACTGTGAGTAATCCTTAAAAGTAAATGCAGTTCCTGCATATTTACCAACCCATTAAAACATCTTACATCACAAACTTCAAACATAATCAATTCCAATGCTTAAGGATAATGTAAGATGTTTTATACTTTGCTAATATTTGACCAAAGCATGCCATGGGAAAATTAAGGGATTGAGAATAAACCATACATTCATATCAAGCTTGCCAAGAAACATATAAAGTATGTAGCAGTACAGTTTTCTTATTTATGCAAACAAAGAGACTAACCTGATTTCTGAATCTTTTCTTTCACGCTGTTTAACCTGTTAGAACACAGTAATAAACTTACCATTATCCATTCTACTGAATAAATTATTCCATATCCAAATTAAAAAACATAATAGCTTACTTCACTTCCATTCAACATGACAATTTTTGCAAGTCTTCCAATTAATTTATAACGTGATGCACCTCCTTTAGTTGGATCACTAATTGGATTCTCAGAAAGTCGAACCTCCTGCATATCAAGAGCAAAGAAGTAATTTACAAACATCTAGTTATAAAACATAAATGAGTTATTGAAATGAAACCTGCTCAATATCCCAAAAACAAGAAAAAGTTATCAAGTACCTTTTAGTATTTACTTGCCATTTTGTTTAGTACATTACTATTCACAAAATATATATTCTCCTATATCATAAATAACTTGCATCCAAACTATAAGGTACCATGCTCCAAGTGCTCCAAGTGTCTGGTGATAATTTTTTTATATGTTTACAAGTAAGAAGCTATAAGAGTCAAAAGACTCAAAACCAAATACATAGTTTGTCACTATGGTATGCAACTAAGGCACAAAGAAGGGATTTCACATTACCATATGAAATGTATAGACTACACAAAAATCAAAAAGGGCTGTAAGTACGAAACGTATTAAGTGAACTTGTGGAGTACACGTCAGAAGAAACACATCTCCTACATTTCGAGAACTGGAGAGCACAGAGGAATTGTCCACCAATATCCACAAAATGCCAGGGACATCCAAGGAAAATCCAGCTGGTGTTCCCAACTCAGAGGTCTTACAGACATCCCCTAACCCAATACAGGCTATTTGGAAATTCCTTACGGCTTTAGAGAAGAAAAATCAAAAATTGGAAAGAAAAGTGGTTCTATATTCTAGTGGATGGCTGCACGCCCTATTTTTCTTTATTTTGAATCTAATATTAATTCACATATTTCTAATTTTGAGCCCTATATGCTCTGTGTTGTCCCCTAAAGCCATAGTATTTGCTCCCATTCAGAACCAACCTTGGACACCCAACCTAGAGAGGCATGTCGAGATCAACTTCTCAGTTTGGCCTAAATTTTGAGCAACATGCATTGATCATTCAGTACTTCTGCAGCAAAATCATGTCCAGCCAAAGTATGGCATTTTTGTATAACATTGGAAGATGTGCTTGAATCGAAGTTTTCTGTTTAACTTGAAATTTCACCAACAGAAAGATCTCACTAGAGAAATTTTAAATGTTTTTTTAATTTGAGTTAAACACTGAAAAAGCCATGAAATATAGAGATTTTTAAGGATTTAAAACTTGTTTCATGCCCCTTTTAATAAATAAACTTTAAAGGCACAATAAACTAATAAAATAGAAGCTACTTTGACCATATACACAAGTATATATTAATCACATGAGTACAAAAATGAATTTTAATTTTTAGCTGAAGGAAACAACATTGCTAGATATATAAATTTAAAATTATAAATATTGTCAAAATGTACACAAATCTCATGGATTATGGAATCCATAGCATCAATCAAACATCAAAACTAAAAATATAAATCTATGGCTCAAAGGAGCCTGAAACAAAGCAAGTCCTGCACAGCCGTCTAAGATAGGTCTTGGATGATGATGCAGCCATGATAACCTTGACCATTAGAAATGATAGATCCAGTTGCATAGGGGTTAGAAAAATTAGTTATAGTACATGGAATGAAGTAGTTCATCATGGTTATCTTTTACAACTTAAGGGTAGAAGGTTCTTCAATAGTTCAAGTTTGTTTGGTGATGGTAATGACTTCAGGAATGCTTTTGTTGGTAGGTCTTTGATCCCTAACTACCATAAAAATTCTGCTACTAATTCTTCACCAACTTGAATCTCATTTCATCCATTAAGAACTTAGCTGATTATAAGTGTTGTTCTGTTTGTATTTGCTTAAGAGATAGTTAATATGTGCTTAGCAATGAGTTGGTAAACTGTTGTGATTGACATAGGCCATAGCCTATCTTAAGCATGAAATTGAACAAAACAAGAACTGAAATGTCACAAAAACAAGAGTAAGAAACAAAAAGTTATACCCTGAAGAAATTTAATGTGGGAAAGAGCAAGGCCTTGGCTTCTCTTCAAGGTTCTTTTTTGAGAAGTTCAAGGATAACAACAACATCAACATTATCTTAAGTGTAACACTTGTGATGCTCTTCAACTGGCTTCAAATGCACACTTTCCTACTCACATGTTGCAACTCTCTAGGGATTTCAACTAAGGAGTATTCACTCCAACGAGTGGATCATAATGACCCGTCAAGGGTGTCCATAAATAAGCCCAGCAAGCAGAGAACCAAAGATCTGCTCCAAAATGCCAAAGGTTATGAAGGCTGTTTCCAGCCAGTACTCTTTTCCTTAATGATTTGGGCTTAGCAAGTTGAACTCTCTAACTTTTCACAATCTGATTTGGATCACCCTTGGTTTGCTTTTAATATAGAAGATGGCTATGATATGGAGATTGTTCTTCTTCTGCTCCTTATTTTGATAGCATTAGTGGTCTTCTTTGCTGCTCCTGCATGTTCAAGGCCTTTAAAGATTCCTAGGTGGATCTGGACCTTTTTTCTGGATGAGTTGACAACTATTTATATTGTTGCTTATATAAGGTATAGGTTATGTCTTTGGGACTTGTCTTAAAGTTTTGTTTTCAGACTTGTTACAATGGTTGCAGATACATCTCTAAGAACACATCAATGGATCAAATCTTCTTATATGTCAGTCATTGCATACACGTTAAAGAGACACTACAGAAGGCTATCATTTTGATTTTTCCATTACCTTTGTGTTGGGTGATCTACAACAAATTTTGTACTTGAAGGCACTAAAATTTTGTACTTGAAGGCACTATGCCAGGGCAAGCTTATTTGGTTTAAGTAAACTAAAAGGTATTCTTATGTTCATTAAAACATTATGTAAATAATAACAGTAAGACCAGGGACTACAACTAGGGGATTAAGTCGTAGGTATAATAAAATGTTGTGCACAACATTTTATTCCAAAGCTTTCTATACAACAGCACAGCTAAGTAAGTACAACTTGTATTTATTTGTTTCTTCATTTATCATTGTGTTAGTTATGGAGCATATAAATCCTTCCAATTGGCACTCTAAGATAATATCAAAATAGAAAAATCAAAAAGGAAATGTAAGAACTTAAATCAAGTGACTGGCAACAGATTTGTAATATAACCACTAAATCTTGCTTTGTCGTTTTCTTGGTAGTCAGCTGATTGATATTTAGGATTCTCTTGTTTAAGCACATCATGTATTGTCTGTTGATAGTGACCTAAAAATATACATGTTTTTAAAATCCTGCAGGACAATAATGAATTAAAATTGTCTAGGAAAGAAAATTTACATGCTAGAGTCCTCATATCCTCCGCAGCTGAGTCTAGACCTCGGGACTCACTGAGTCTTGGCAAATTCAGGCGAGTCTTGTAATTCATAACACATCATGCAATCAAATGGTTAGCTTGAGCCACACAACTCATAGTGACAAAATTGTTTTGGATACTACAGCTCTGTAACAAGAAGTTTTATTTGCAGGTATGTCTCTTTGCCCAAATGTCACCACTTTGCTCCCTCCTGTGCTGGTCACATTCATAAGACAAGACCATTAGTACCCCATTGAGTCTGTTCCTATCTCTCCTTCTTCAATCTAATCTTCTTCCACAAACGATCAGCAAACAAGAAGACTGGTGATGAAATCCAGGCATCTCTTATTGGTTATCATATATTACATTAGTTGACAACATGTCCTGACCTTGAGCAAACATCCTAACAACTCCAATAAGAAAATTTGCACAGATTCACTGTTGGCATCATCTATTTATTCACTGCCTGTGCAACAGTTTTGCATCCAATAACTCTATGTATGACAAAATTCTAGATCTTGGATCCAACCTTGTGGCACTACAATAACATCTCCTCAGTATAAAGATCTTATTCCATGCAAATCACCAATTTTTGAAGCTTGAATCTTCATGAGGATCCTTTTGGCATTGATGACACTACTGATTCGTCAGGAAAAGTTGAGAACAATTTACTATAAGCCAGAAAGAAATCATAAAATTCACCCTAGTAAATATTACTTTGTCTTTTTTAATCTTTAGCTCTTTGGCTCTTTGCTTTTCACATGTGCTAGGCATTATCCAGCCAACATGCACCCTCATCATTGTAAGTTTATATATTCTATGGTAATGAAGACTGCACACATACTGTTATGGCAGCATTCTCCATTGCTTTCTCTGGTGTTCTTGTGTTCCTTTCTTAATTTCTGTTCATTCTGAGTAGGTTATGTCAGTAATAGTGTGTTGTGTGGAGATACATTTTCACAATGGATTCTCAGAGGATATGAAACAAAGAATAGGGTTTAACACCAAAGGTGGGAAGGAGTTGAAATAAGGAATGACTAAAGGCAGTCAGTAAAAGCTAAGTTGTAAGAGCAGTCAAAAGTAAAACTAATGGTGGCACAACTAGTGTCAGAGTGTGTTGAAAAAGAGGGAAGGCCAGCTTATATGAAGGCCTAAAATTATGGTTATGTAAAAGGCACAGGCAGAGATATTGAGGAAACATATTTGAAAAAGGGAGGGCCAAATTTGCAAGAGCATGGCTAATGACACTGGCTCCAATACTATGGCTTAAATGTATCTACAAGCAACTGTGCATTTGGTTAACTTGTTAAGATTTGTTGAGGATTGTTAACTTGTTAAGGTTGTGTAAGAGGAACAGACAGAGACATGGAAGAAACATACTTGAACAAGCAAAGAAAAATTTGCAAAAGGATAGTTAATGACACTATCTTCAATACTCTGGCTTTGGTGTCTACAGGCAACTATGCATTTGGTTAGCTTGTTAAGGTTTGAAAATTTGGAATCCCACAAACCATTCTTGAGATGATATTTGTTTACATTCTAGACTGCTTCTAGCCAATGCATGTGCTTTTCTAAGCTTTTCAAGCTGGATATATATAAGATCCTCCAAACTCATATCTTGGAAGTGAAAAGAGTTGTTTTCCAATACTGTCCTAATGGGGGAAGCTGTTCCTGCACATTCAAATTGGCAAAAAAGAAATCTCAAAAAAACAGACACAACATGAAAATCCAAATTAAAACCAAGAACAACTAGCGATATCAGCATAGCTTGTTTATAACCTCATTGTAACATCATCAATGCATATAATAATCCAAATTCTGAGTCAGCAAATTTCTCGTGGCAGAAGTATTTTCTCTGCCCTAGCCAACTGTAATCCAAGATAAAATGGTATGTTCTTGAGAGATTCAACTTTCACATTCTCAACATCTAGGCATTTTGAAAGACTAGATCTTAAATATGGCTTTCAGGATCATACTATTTGTAAAAAAGTTACAATTAGAAGTTCTATAATTGACCAAGAGAGGCAGTTGTTTGGAGACATCAAAAAGGAGGCATAGGCACACCATTTGCAATATCAGTGATGGCACAAATATAAAAAACTAGCAAGAATATTTCCAACAGGAACTGCTTGGATATAAGTTGTAGGATCTATAATGTCCCCTTTTCAGGACTAAAAAAATTTAAAACATTATTTCAAGTTGGGCCTAGTAATTTTATATTTTTGAGGAGCAACGTAATAATATTAATTTAATAATATAATAATTGTTATTAAACATGTAATTATAATAAGTATTTTTAAATACTTTAGAGGGAAATTTAAATCCAAGGACCCCATTTGGTGGTGCTTGGCTTCATTTCATTATCACAATTTCAATTGGCATTTTTCACTTTGGAGTTTGTGTTGGAATTTGAACCCATGGATGAAAACCCTAGGCTGTTGTCAAAAATCTAGCAAAACGAAAACCCTCTTGGATTTCTACTTTGGAAGTGAGGACAAAAACGCTCTTGGGTTTCTACTTTGGAAGTGCGGACAAAAGCCCTCATCTCTAGCATTGGCAATTCCACATGGGGGTTGCACGATGAGAGCTGATTTGGAGATTTTTTGCATATTTTCAGGTTGAGTGATCAAGATTTGCAAACAATTAGTTTATTGCCATCAAGGAATCTAATTTTCAGCATTTGCAGACTTGTCCATCGCTTGAGTTGCTGATTTTCATACTATTTTTACAGTACCAAAATTGCATCAGACCCATACCATTCTTTAGGGCGATTTTGAGCAGTCACACATATTCCAGGGCATCATTAATTGTGAAAATGGAGGGCAATTAGCACTGCAGGGTTTGTGCCAGTCGTACAAGGGTTTGAGGGAGCCATGCTTATCAACAATTACTGCTGCACAGCTTTTGACATTCTCCTTTCAAAAGTGCCAATCATAACCACCACCATACACCTCCTTGCAGCAGATTGTTCATTATTCGTTGCTGTCTCCAGTATTTTCCAGACACAAAACTGCATTTTCAGTGCCAGTTCATAGAACATTCCATACATAGTTCATAGAGCCTATCATCCATACAGCTGTTGTTCCATCATATTTAGACAGCCGATGAGAGAATTTGGCATTATAATTCTGAAAATTTAGGTTCCAGCCCTGTATAACAAAATTGTACTCATTGCCATTAAATGAAATATGCATTTGCAGTTACATATGATAATGTCTTGTGCTGAATACTACTGTCATACATTTTACCAGCAATGTAACAATTGATTCTATTCCCATGTTGGCTAATTCTCAATGCTTGAGGGCTTCATGTTACTTGTCCATTGAAGTAGAAGGATTGATACAAGTATTTCCAGTAATTTATTGTTTGTAATAAGCATTGCGAATAAATTCCAGTCTGCCGTTTTCAGCTCACTTTATTGTAATGTCCCCTTTTGAAATTGGCCTAAATCTTGCCCTAGAATCACAAGCTTAATGCGGTTAGAGTTATAACTTACCACTTAAATGCTTCAAGCAAGATAAATCTTGGTTTAGGTCTTGCAATCATATTGGAAATATAATTCATATGATCAGAACATAATAAATGCCTTATCTATTAAGCTATACAAAATACATAATTATTTCAAGACTATCTAAAGTTCTAAACTACCAATATTCATAATGCATAGTGGAATTCTTTAATCATAATAGGACTTGGATGAGAAACATGACAAGTCCGCCTGAAGCTAGCCACCCAAGCCCAAGAGCATGAGCATCTAACTAAGACAACCCACCCCTTGGCCCCGAGTGGTAGGAACATCCGAACCAAGACAATTCCACCCTCGGAGTGGCATGCTTAGTGGAATACACTTGTATCTGCTTTTCCTATCCATGTTGTCTTATCCATCCTCCTTATGATTGAGACTCCATCCTAACAATCAGTCATAGTTTGGCTTGATAGGGGAAGCCTTGAAAGGGGTGATTGTAAACTACTCAACCCATCTAAAGCCCAAGAGCACGAGCGTCTTGACCAAGACAACCCACCCCTTGGTCCCGAGCGGCAAGAACATCTAAACCAAGACAATTCCACCCTCGGAGTAGCCTACTCAGCATGGGAGGCCCGTAAACTGCATCCTCCTAAGTTGCTTTCTTCAACCTCACATTTGATTGTTCATAGGATAAAGACATAGATAAATCTATCCATTTTTATATTAAAGAATCATAATTACTTATAAGGCTCAATAATTGCTGCAAGCATCATTATTGCATAATCGTGTATATATATATATATATATATTTCTATGTTAATTTTATAAGTACTTATCTGATTAGTCCCATTGCTGTCCTTATTCTTTTACATCTGCAATAGTTACTTCTTCATTATTTTCCTCACCCAAATATTGGTGAATATATAGTACACCATTTTATCATCACTGCCGTTCATTACATTATCACCACTCTCCATATTTACCTCTGCTTATATCTGTGGTTGTGTCCATAAATATTCACTTTAGTTCCTCCCCATTCGATGCCCATATGTTCGAACTTACCTTCACTTTATAACCTATTTCTGCCAATAGTCACAACCGCTCACTTGCCAAGGAATATGTTCCTTGGTATCTTATCGTATTGTTTTGGAGAGACATGTCAGTCCACTTCCTTTAATCGCAGCCTTTTGTTATATTAGTGATCGCTTGGGATATTAGGTTTGATGCACTATGAACCGATAAAAATGCCTTTAGGAATCGGTGCTTTGTGATTTATTATTTGTTTATTTAATTATAGTCTTTTTTCAGATTTAGTTTCTTGAGATATATTTTATTTTTATTATTATAGTAATATAGTTAATAATATCTATTGTTCCATTTCATAATATGATAATTATATTATAATTATAATATTATCTATGATAATTATAATTATAATAATAATATTTAAATTGCAATTGCTTGTACTTATATTTTGATTTGATTTTGTTATTTGTATTTCAATTCTTCATATTCTAGTGTTATAATTTCGGGGGCATGACATTTATCCAGAAAACACGAAAAATCAAAAAATATAATTCAGACATTCTCTCTTTGCTTCTTCCTAAGGTTTTGATATATTTTCCTCGTCAGTAGGCATTAGTAACTATATTTGGCTTTAACAATTCCACAGGAAAGATTATTTTGGTTAATTTGTTAAGAATTCTACAGTCAGTCACTCAAAGAATTTTGGAGATAATGGTCATGAGTGTCATGAGGGTAAGTAGGGTGAATGGAACAAGGTAAGGCGTCTAGGAAGCCTACAAGATTGTCTAGGAAAAATCTGTAAGCTCTCTCAACACAATCAGATCCTATCGGATTGGTCTGGTGACTTGTAATGGAACAACATTTGTCAATCAGGATTCAAAAGGAGATAATTGTGGTCAATCAGAGGAGAGAAGGATTAAAAATAATTGGAAATTGGAGATGCTGAAAGCAAGCGACTGATAGTATATGGCTGAAGCTCCAAGGAAGTGTACAAAATTTCCCCTCTGGAAATATTCCATTGTTAGCATTATTGGCATTCCATCTGTCAAAGTATTTTTGCCTCATTTGCTTCTTTGCTGGCTTTGATAAATACAAATTGTTTATCTGCAAAAAAAAAAATCTGTAGGAAAAAAAATGACAATTCAGTTTACAATGCGCAACTTGTGTATCGAATTGAGAAATCCCAAAAGTTAATTTTCAAAGTCTTCTAATCAAGAAAGAATCCCACGATTTTCCATACTTTTATTCATGCATCATTTATCCACTTACAAAAGCAGGTCCCCAAATCCCCAAAAACTATCATCATGCCTATTAAGGATCATCTGGAGATTTTAAATGTCAAATTAGGGGAGAGAGACTTGGATGCTTTGTATGTCAAACTTTCAAAGGTTCCATTGTGGAGTGGTCCTAGCTAACAGGTTAGGTTAATGTACCAAGCAATAACAAATTATATAGGCCTAAAGGAAAAATTAGTGAAGATGCTTGGGACAATTTGAGATTCATTCTTCCAGGTTCCTTGTCGATGAAGCTATTTGTAATTCTTGTTCCTTGCTCCTGTTCCAAGTTCGAACCACAAAATGGAACAAGATGATTTCTACCAATGTTTTTTGATAGGAAAACAATATGAGATCTGTAAACCTTGACATTGCAAGCCTCATGAGCAAATGGAAAAGTCAACTTACTATGGATTATTCATTTGCTTTTTTATTATCTCCAATTAGGTGTTCTTCTTCAGTTTATGGATTGTAGATAAATAACAGGAAAGAGAATAATAAATCTGTAACCTGGACATTGCAAAGCTCAAGAGCACATGATAAAGCCATTTTAAGATGGATTACTTATCAGCTTTTGAATTATGTCCAACAGATTTGATGAGATGATTTTATCAGTTCTTTTTGAATGGAAAACAATAAGAAATGTGTAAACCTTGAAATTGCAAGGCTCATTAGCATATGGAAATGCCAATTTAATATGGATTACTTGCCAGTATTTCAATTGTTTCCAATTAAGTGTGTTCCCTCAGTTTATAGATTTATGATATATGAAAAGAACGATGTATGATTTAAATTTTAAATCAGTAATCAATTATCAGACGATTCGAGGATGTAAGATATTTACCGTTAGGCTTGGGAAGTTATTGAGGGCATCTACAGAAGCCAAGTCCTCAATTTTATTTCCACCTGAAGAATGTGAATTTTATCAGGATAAAATAAGAAAAAAGATCACAGAAGAACTTTGCAATGAGACATAAGTATCACCTTATTAAATTGAAAAAATGTATTTTCTACTTACCAAGAAGAAGGCAACGCAAGTTCTTGAAGGGCTTGTCGCAAGCATTCATTGGCTCTATTGCATTCAATGAACCTTGCTCTAATGTGGAAGAATGAGGGTAAAATATGTGTTTGAGCATGTTCTTGCTAAGATGAAGTTGTTCCAATCTGAAGAATAATGAGTATCAGATAAAAGGTAATTGAGCTATGTGAACAGGTTTACAATTATATACAAGAATATGCATGCAATCTGTGTAAGCTTTGATATGGTGCACATTGTCTGAAAAGTAAAACAATACTAAAGAACATTACCCTTGCTTGGATGTACCTGCTAAGCTGAGAAAGCTTGACAATTTCTTCCCAGCTTTCTATTTCATTTCCTTCCAAACTCAGAAGCCGCAAGAAATCAAAATCTTGAACAAAAGTAGATGTAGAAGAAACTGAGGGAAAGGATGAATCTTCAACTGAAGGCTTGAAAAATCAAAAAAACACAATTCCATCAGTACCCCTGTTCTTAAACCATAAAATTTTGAACATTCCAATTTAAGCATACAAAGAAATCACAGCTGATGGTATAAAAATGTTTCAATGAAGACAACAGTAGATGATTCAAACAGAAAATTTGCAATAGATTTACCCATGATTAATCAAATATTCATCCCCAGAAAAGTTGTGTAAATAAGGCAATAAAGAGTTCTAGTATGTAACCAAAACTAGAAACTAAGTTACTCATGGTAAAATAATGATGCTTTCACTGAAAAGCATCAAACTCAAATCCTTGGAAGCCACCATATTTGAAGAATCTGTATGTTGACCACCATCTCTTGCCTTTGCAAACAAACATGTAAAGATTAGAGGCAAATACAATCTACTGAGGATGAATAATTTATTGTTAGATATGGGTTGAAACATCAGAGTCTGGGATGCTTTCCCTTCTTGCTTGTGTTGGAAAGGGAAGCAGTAGGTAAAAGGCTTCTTTGCATTTTCTGTAATATATGATAACTTTTAAAAGCACAATGGTACTTTGCAGATTGCTACTTCCCAAAGTATCACAAGAATTCTTGCTTTTATCTCTTTTTCATCTGTCATTGTCAAAGCATCCAAATTACGTAATGGCAAATGAAATACAAGTTTGCCCTGGCCATGTAAGTCTAGGGGTTAATGATTAATCCCAATGCCTACAATAGTTATAATAATTGTAGATCTATTTCTTAATTTATTACTTGATCCAAAGAAAGTATTTCCTAATAATTGTTATTTAATTATAAATGTTGAACTTTGGTATGGCATATTTTTCCATGGTTGTCAAGTGCCTTTGTCCAATAATATCTGGGACTATTTTGGATGTTTCAGACCAAATAGAATATGGTGTAGAAAATAATGTTATTGTATCAAATCCAAAATCTAAGACACAGCAATAGAGCATATTATAGTGGATTTTGGATGAAAACAAGATACAATGTTTGGCTGTTGAAGGTAATTTTACTTGGCGCATGTTGAAGAAGCCCATTTTTTCAGTTCTCTGCACACCTATAGACCCTACCAATCCCAAAGTTACTAGTAAGGTTGCATCCTCATTAACTGCAGTGTCTCAGTTAACCATATTAAACTTCAGCCTCAAATCATCTATTTTGGATGAAACCAAGATATAAAATTTGGCTGGTGAATCTAGTTTTTAATTTTACTTGGCATATGCTGCTTCATTTTATTTTTAGTGCTTTTGTTCCTTTATCTTGTTTCCCTAGGACACTCTCTTCCGAGGGCTTTGTATTGTAAACTGGTGTATTCTTGAATGCCACTGACCTACCTTAGGTCACTCGTGGGCATTAATATACTTATTCTTATTCTTATTCTTATTGATCTGCAGACCTTTAGCCATCTTAACTTCAGCCTCTACTCATCTATTTTACTTCATTCTGAATTCTTGTATAAAATGTCCATTCCATGATTAAGAACTGAAATTTGAGATGATACAGTATAGCCCGTCTAGCCTTGAATGATGCCAATATATCCTTTGCTCCACTTACAACTTACCACATTGAACATGTTGAGTCAACTAATGCTTGTAAGCAACATGCCTATCAGCTTATTAGGGTGAAAAGAGAAGGATTAAAATATTCTTCATAACAAGAACACACCACACATCATCCTAAATATAAAGATTGGGTATGCCAATAATCTACACTGCTTAATGAAACACTTGAACATCCTTCAACATCCAACTACTAATGGAAAACTTGCCCCCAAATATATGTATTCTGACACCAAACAGTCTCCAATAACAGCTTCATAATAATCCATTTCACATAATTTCTAACTACCTATCTAATACTGCTCCATTCTATTTTTTTTATATCAAAATAGAAATCACATTAAAATGGTAAACATAGAAATCACGTTAAAATAGTAAACATACAAGAATAGGCAAAATAGAACCTGCTAGTAAATAAAATATTCTATTATCATTAGGTGTATCCTCTGCATTTGTGGTCTATGAACATTAGCAAGTAGAGATTGAGAAATGAGAGAAAGGTATGTCAAGAGTGAGTTAGATGAATTGTAAACCTCTAGTTAACATATAGCCCGGGGCTGATAAAGTACATCAGCTTGTCATGGGAGCTGTTGAGTAGTTTGCATGTTTGGGTGGAGTATAGGAGCAACTGATGTGGATGAGCTCCCTGTCATTCTACTATTGGACTTGAGAATGATTTCCAGATTGCAAAGAGTCTTGTTGAGAGAATCCTCTCTGTCAACGAGGTTCTTGAAGTATAAGCTCATATTGTGATTAAGTTTATGCATAAAAAACTTCATTAAATGTCTAAAGGCTGCTGTCAATGGTATGGATGGAACGCTTGGAAGCAGAATTTCTGCTATCATTAGGTATTTGGTCCCCTGGGAGCCATATGCCCTGCATTTGGGAGTTATGACCATTAGCAAGTGGAGAAAGATTTGGCAGAGGCAAATGAGATGGACTATAAGCCCCTGATCAATGCACAGCCTGCAGCCAATAAATACATAAGCCTGTTGGGGAAGGTATACAGAATTTGCATATACTTGGGAAAGGAATAGGGATAGTTGCTTGAACCCAGTGAATGATGGAAATCTGTTTAGTGAGAGTATAGGAATATGATGAAGGTCTGAGGTGAGGGATAGAAGTAAACCTAGCAGGGGAAATTGGGAGTAGGGTATTTCTTCTTGAAGAGAGAATTTCAGTAACAATTTAAATATTTGAAAAACCTTCTTTGCACGAAAGTGAGTTCAAGGAAATACTTCTCATCATTTTCCTATTTGTTAGAGGAAAAGCATTTTCCCAAATGAAATATTGGGATGCCTGTGGGAGAAAACTGATTTGAATGAACCGTATTGTCTGCTGAAGGTTGAGGCTGAGGGTTGCCTAAGTCTTGTACATCATCTTGGGTATCTACTGCACTTTTCTATAACTAATCAAGTAACCATGTTGTTAGTTTTCAATCTCTAAATCCTATTACTATATTGGTTTTAAATTACAAATGCATTGCTTTAGTGTTGATGGTGATTATGTTCAGTATTCCTTTGTGAATGGTGATTGCCCACTGGACAGCTCTTAGTCTTGATTTCTATGCTTACACCAAAGAGGTAAATAAAACAAAATTATAATTAAAATCAAGGAACAGCAAGTCATTACATGGTCTAATGGCTCCTAATGCTAATTTAATTGACAAAAGAAAAAAGTGTATTGATATAGTCAGAGCCATATTAGTATAGCTTCCCAGAGAAGTAGATATTCTCATCAGCTGAATTATTCAAGATGGGAAAACTAGCCTACACAAAAGGAGAATTGACAATGAAGATCAATCTAGTAATGATTCTTAGCAAAATCGTCTCATCAAGGAAAACTTATCTAGTATCTCTAAACGCATTTCAACCCTCTTCATATTGTGCGTCAACAATCTTCAACATTGCTAAACGAAGAAATTCAATTTGAATTTGTTGCAATGACCCATAAAATATCTCACCAACACAAAAGGAAGCTTTAACTTCTAGATTTTGTAATGTCCCAATTTCTAAGTATGAGGTTGTTTGGATCACTTTCCAACCTTGAGTAGGGTTTCAAGCTTTCTCATGTTGTCATGCCTTTCCTTCATACCCCACTTCCCTATTTTTCTAATCCTTTGTCTTCTACGACTTTTCAGGTTTTCCCTTACCTTGGTGTTGTTTCCTTCATTTCCCCATGCTTTAGACTTTTGAACTTCATCATCCTTGGCATGCTTTTCCATCAACCCTTGACTCCCCAAGCCTTTGTGCTTCAATGTTTAGTGGATCTCCTTACTTGTCTGCCTATCTACATCACTCTGCTTTTTTGTTTCCCCCACATTTCAAAA